>VZRL01000948.1:89192-112257 GCA_013397895.1 Origma solitaria | reverse complement strand
TGTCTCTCAAACGAAGACACTCATGTGGAAAATTACTGCAGTGTGTCAGAGAACACCCATGGCAAACCTGGCCTGCTGTTGGTAAATTAAAATGATGCAGAATGCAGAATGAGCTACATGTATGAAAATATACTTTGTGAATATGACTGAAATTTTTCTAGAAACTACTGTTGAATTAACTGCGCTAATTGTAAGGAGCAGTGCAGACTTGACCTTAGAGATACACTTTAGCTTTACATACCTTGCTGGTTTTGTGTGTGTATACATGCATATACATGCATTTGTATGGTTTATTCAGAGCAATATTTTATTGCTTAGTAATTACAATTAATTAATTAATTAATTTTATTGCTTGGTAATTACAATTTGTAAAGTACAAAAATATTTTGAAAAGCACATTGTCAAATTAGAAAGTGCCTCCAGCTTGACGTAGCATAGTGATAAAAGGTGCAAGTCCAGGTCAAGTGTGGAAAATTCCCATGACTCCAGTATCTAACGTATTTTTAAATTGAAGGCATATTTTTTAATTTCTTTTAACTGATACTCAAGTAAGAAGCTGTATTATAATTACTAAAACATTGAGCCCTTTTTCTTCTCCTTTTGTTCAGAAAACTCCAATTGTTATATTTTGTGACCTATTTCATTGTTGGTATCTGGTTAATTCAGTCATGCTTCATTACTCTATTGACATGGCAGAATATAATATTACTGGTACAACTGAATGTGTCAGATCAAAAATATGGTCCAGCAGCCTGGGAAATTATACAATTTCTTTTTCTTTCATGTTAAAAAAAAGCAGAAATTTAATAAAATTCTGAAAACATTCACTTAAAATTGTATTTAAAACTTTAAATTTGTAATCTTTTATGGTTCATGAGCAAAACATTACATCTCCAGGTAAACCCACAGTAAAAGTGCGGTTTCTGCTTTGTTGTTATTAATGGAAATACACAGAAATCTGGCAGGCTTCCCATGCTTGGGAATATGTGACTTAAATCTGATCCACTCAGTAGGTCCCTCTTCAAAATCTACTGAAGTCATGCAGCTCCATTTGATTGCAAAGGGAAGAGAATTGCCACTTCACACAAAAATCTACCTCAGCTGCTCTCACTTCGAGGCAGATGTGTACAATGAGCTGCATGCAAAATTTAAGAAAAATAAAGAAATTATGGCACTGTAGGGATACAGTGATTTAAAGATAATGCCCAAAATGCCACATCTTTTCTGCTACCTATGTTGTGGAAGGCTCTTTGTCCTTTATCTTCAGGAAAAACTGAAGAGTTAGAGAAACATGGGAGATGGTGAATTACTTTCTTGAAGGCAGCACAACAATGAATAAACAGAAAAGGTTTTATTCAGTACACAGTATTTGAGTTTCATGGAAACTGACTTTCAGGATATTTCTGCCTTTTCTTTCTTTCCAACTATTGTTAGATTTCTGAGAGACAAGTAAAAA
Source organism: Origma solitaria (assembly GCA_013397895.1). Lineage (NCBI taxonomy): Eukaryota > Metazoa > Chordata > Aves > Passeriformes > Acanthizidae > Origma > Origma solitaria. The sequence continues at coordinate 110,801 of VZRL01000948.1, read as the reverse complement.
TTATGCTGATGGCAGAAACACATAATGTAATATAAATCCAAGAGGAATAAGGTACCAAAGGTGGCAGAGTCACAGTTATAGACATTGCATTTTCTGTGTGACCATAAAGTGACTTTATATATGTGGGACCCTAGGTGGGCAGCAATGCTGCAAACCTGCTGTTTCTATTCTCATTCTGAATAAATCTCTAAACTAAGATGCTTTTGACTTCAAAAATTTGCCTCTGCAATGTTTTTACTGTATTTACTGATACTGTCCTAATCAGCTCTTCTTAACAAACACTTTGGAAGCTAGTGAAACAGCACAAATTCAGTCAGGATCCTTTTGGAAGCAAGCCAACAACAAACCTCAACTATTTAACCAAACAGTGAAAATTTTTTTTTTTCTAATGAGTACTCTTCAAGAAGTCTTATCTTTCTTTTGCTTTGTTATATTGCAGCCAATGTTGGAGTTACAACCAACACCAGGGTTTTGCTGGATTCACAGACTCCCCAGGAACAGTTCTTCTTCCCAAGCTATTAATTTGCATTTGTCATCAATTCTACTGGCCTCAAGACAACTTCTGGCCTGGGATTCATCCTGTAGAGTTTATATTGTCAACATTCTGTTTTAATATAGGTGTCATAAAAAATTAAAACTTTGAAGAATATGATTCTTTCATAAATGCCAAGGTAAGCTTATTTGAAAGATACTGGCAAGTGTGTAATGCCTCTCTAGAAGATTTTTGTCTCAGTAAGTTAGTAGCATGAACCAAATGCTGTGAAGTTAATGGGACAGGATATTCCAAAAAGACAGCTAAAATATAAAGCAAAGGTTGTTGTATGATTTGCCCATATGTTATTTTCAATAAAATGTGAAATATGATCCAAAACTCATATTAATTTATTTGTGTCTTATGGACAGAGATATTAGCTTCACTCTCTGTTTATTGAGAATACAGCAGCCAAAAAATGTATAGTCACACAGTAAATGCTGGTATATTGATTATAATAAGAAGCTCCATTATAAAAATCACAATGTTAATTGGATTTCAAGATCATTATTTTGAAGTAATTTCTTTGTGTTCAGGTTATCTACAGACTAACTGTGTTATTGAGGAGGAAGAAAGGTAACTGAATTATAAAAAAAGGTGCTACATATGTTAAGGAGTCAAATCTGGGCTGTTATTTGGCAGCAATCTTCAAGTTATTTAAAATGTTTTACAAAGATATTGCTCAATAGGAAGATTATAATACTGACTACCTGCATGTGTCACTACTTATGTTAAAAGCAGAGATATAATAAACTTAAAAACGCCAGTATACTATTCTAGAAAGTCACATGAGGGCTATGGAGCTCTAAGTAGGTTTATTATAAGCATACAGATGAAAAAATCCTTTCACGAAATGACACTGTCCTGCTTGTGACTAATGAACAATAAAGGAACAAGAAATAAAATGTGTCTTCAGCCTCCACAAAAACTGTGCACTCAACACATCTAGAAGTAGACTATTAAGAAGCAGTAGATGATATCTATAAAATGGGCTGAGCAAAGTGATACAGTGATTCACATCCAGGAGATAAGAAAATTGTCAGTAGCCTTGTGAAGCAGGACTAGACTGCAAAAGCAGTAACACCCATCTCTAGGCTCTCCTGCTCTTTTCCATAAAACTTCAAAAGCTGAACCACTAAACCCTTTTGAAGTGAAACTTAACATATTAGTAGCTGCAGATGACATCTGGAAATATCAAGTCTAAATTAATTGAGGAACAAAATATTCCTTGGCTTTAAATCTGAGGGTTTTAGTTTATATAGGTCTTTTAAAAAAGTTCACCTCTTGGTACTCTTTTGATCAAAAGGGTGACTGTGCTTAGTGAGTTCACTGTAGTCCAGCACAACTCACAGTGAATTCAGTCCTTATCTCAGTTCTCTTCTTCCCCTCTAATTAATGTAAATGTCCACATAGAAGGTATACAGTGTAAATGTTAGATTAGAATGCTCTATTTCCTGTGATTTATAAAAAGGAATAACATTCTGATGTTGCAACCCTGTCCTGCAGGTGAGATCCTTCTTAATAGATCTGTTGGGGTGGATTAGAGTGAAACAACACCGAAGGAATGGTGTTTACTTATATATGGAAAGTTTATTTCAGACCACTTTGGTTGCAATGCAAAGGAGGCATATAGCCATTTTGGTTATTATCTATAGAAATATGGCAGTATAAATGTATAAAAACATTGCTTAGGAAAACACATAAGGAAAAGAAAGAGAAAGAGAGAATAAGAGCACATAGTGGAAAGATACCACCATCCATGGATCCAGGTACAAGACTTGATTTTTGAAATTTCGAGGTCTGTTGGTTGAAGGGACAATCACAGTCTTAATCCATCAGGGCCAAGGGAAACCAATGAAACACAAATTTCAGTGAGTTATACATGCTCAGGTTCAGGTGGGAATGCCCAGACACCTCCCCTGGGGGTGGAGTTTTACACTGTCTGATATAACACTGTGGATCATCCACAGTCCTCTGGTGGAAGGCTCTAGGAATGAGTGTGGGGATTTTGGTGGTTTATGAGTCGGTCTAAGACACAACAGCTGCCTCTCATGTCAGCGTAGCCAGTTCTGCCCCACCAGAAGGGATGAACACCTTCAGGCCTATGCACAAATGTGAATGTCCTGATCCTTTCCTGGGAGGGAAAGGGGACTTTTACACCTGGCTTGGTTGTGTAAGGGAGAACATTGGCACGATAAAAAGGCATAATCCCACCTATGCAGGTTCTTCTTCTTATTGTCCTTTTATCTGGCTGAAACTCCACCTTGTTGCTAGACAAAGGCTGGCTTGCCGTGGTCATCCTCTGATTGTGGGAGTGCACCTCCTCTGTGCCTGGGACACTCTTTATGCAGATCAGAGGTTTCACCACCACACACAAAAAACTCTCCTCCTCCTCTTGGGTTGTGGGGTGCAAACCTGGCCCCAGCAGAGCACCATCTGCTTTTGCAAATGGCCAATTGTTTCAGTGATTAACCTCGAATGTTTCAGTTTCTCACTCCTAACAGACCTCAGAATAAAACATACCCACCCAGTTTCTCTAAGGTGATTATGGTTGAATGTGTACTGTGGACATGGCATATCCTAGTCAACCACCTTCCATTTTTTCACTAAAAAGAAGAAAATGAGATAGGTTAAGGATAAACAATGCAATAACAATTTGCTGTCCAAATCTTAGTAGCTACAAAATGTTATTTAGAAACCATTTGCCAAAGAACTCTGTCCCTCTACCATCTCTTAGATGAATTTTTCTACAGCTAATTGGCAGGTATTGCTTCATTATTTGAATTAATTTGGTTCATTATTCTTCAGTTAATTACATATTAATTTAAAATCAATTTGGCTGGAAACAAAATACTTTAGCTAACAAAATAATAGATAATTTTTTATCTTGCATTAAAAAGTTATAAAAGTTGACCCTTCCCATTACAGGCCAATAAAAATTTGATGGGCTGAGTTGGATACAAGCTGTTCACTCTATTTCAAAGTTAGTTACAAATTAAAGCTTTGGTCAAGACAGCATTTTAAACAGATAAGAGCAACCTTTGAAGATTGTCCACTTTTTTGCACTTCACTCATCAGAAAATCTTCTTTCTATACTCCTTTCCTTTCTATCAAAAAGCTTTTGACAATTGACTGGTGACTGGAAAGAATGTATAGGTAAAGTTATGCTTATTCTTATTCTTCTATTTCAGGCTGTCAAAATGGTTAGGTCAAATTAGGGAGGTAGGAGCAGAATTTCCCTCTCCTCTTCCCTTGCAGTGGTGCAGGAATGAGTAACAGAAGATGACCAACCTTTTCAGAACTTCAAAGCACCTCCCCCCCGTGAATGTCTCAGTCAATTTTGAATAGGTGGTATGAGGCTGTGAATAAACAAAGTTTGACTTTTAAATCCACATATTGCCTATTGTAAAGTATTTGTCAGATGTCCTGTGAAAAGGATTTCAAGGCTATATATTGTTTGCATTGTGCTTTTGCTGATTAGTTCTGATAAGTTCTGGTTACCTGTATGACCTGCTTTTCTCTCTTCACTCTTCTCAGAAAAATGGTACTTTTTAAACTATTAAATACAAAAAATAGTAATACTCAAATTCTACTCTTCAGAGAAGTGTGCAATAACAATCAGCATGTTTAGGAAGAAGGCAGTCCTAAGTGCTGAAATATTTGGAATTACATATCCTGACATTACTCCAAGATATTGTATATTACAACCCAGATCTTTTACTGGCAGTAGTTATGTCTTATTTGCATAACCAAAGAAGTTTTAATAACTTTTGAAATGAAAAAATAAATTATGATATTAATTATTTCTGTATCATTACACGTATTCCACCTAGTGTTATTTCCTACAAAAAAAGTAGGATTTTAGAGAACGGTCAGTAATGGGATGAGGAAAATTGATGCTGTACTGTCTAGTACCTAAAATGAGAAATTCCAAGTTCCCCCTTTATGAATCCCCCTAGGATTAGATTTTGGGTTCCTCTTAATATTAGAAGAGAAGGAAGCTTAAACTCGTGGCAGTGAAAAAATTACACCATTTTTAAATTGTTTCAGATTTTGTCTGGTACTATTTCAGAGGTTTAACACCTGCCAATTCAAAATTGTAGCACTAATCCACCAGTAAAAATTGTTCAAAACTATTGAGATCTTCAACAAAGGCATATAATCCATATTTTTTTCATGGGTTAAATGCACTGTGATATTAATGAGGTGTGTAAAATTTTGCATTACAAGCATTCTAATCCAACAAAGACATTTCATGTACAGCTCTATTTTAAGTAGATGAGAGCATCTGCAATGATATACACTGCTGAAGAGAAATGTATGCTTTTAGACATCAGGAAAAATAATTCATTTTTGTATCTACAAGAGCTTTGGGGAAATATAAATGGTGCTTTGTCACGTTTGGTTGGATTCTTTGGTGATTTCTCTCTAAATATTAAGCATATGATAAGTTTTCTATGACAATGGAAAGTTTCAGAAGTCCAAAAGCGAATAGAGACTTCCAAAATTCTTATTTTAATATGCATTTTCCACTGCTTACATTTCAGTTTACATTTTTAACATTTCTGTAGTCTAAAATTTGTGCTATTTTTATGTCAGGAGTGGCTGCACAATAAACATCAAAACAGAATATGATATGCTTCTCATACAATCCAAAAGGAAAGAAATTTTAACTGGAGGATTTCTTCCTACTTGAATTTATTAAGCTCATGTACACAGAATAAAACAAGGAAACATCTGTTTTCTGTTTAGAGTCCAATTAATTTTTGATAGCTAAAGTCTTCCCCACAGAAAAAGGTATGGAGCTGACTTGAATTAGCAGTATCCTGGTGAATGCAAGGCCATTTCCAGTTTTAATATGAGTAACAAATCTTATTAAAAGCACCTGGAGACTGTCAAACATATGATGCACTCTTGTGTTAGATACAGTAACCATTTTTAATATTGAAAGATAAAGCCTGAGTTAAATCATCTAATGCCTTAGATTCCAGGTTATTAACTTCCACCTCTTTCCTTGGACATTTTGACCTGACATCCTCTTGTGCTCTGTTTGAGAAGATCAACTTTGCACATTTTGTTGTTTTAAATAGTCCTTACACTTTCTTCATGGTGAGATGAAACACACTGTAATGAAGAGCAATTCGTGGTCCCTGAGTTTCAGTCTGGCAATTGCAAAACAAAACTGAAAGTGATATTTCACAGGATCGGTTCTTCTAGCATCTGTAAAAGCATTGATTAACCTCTTTCCATTAACTTGTTCCCTCAACATTAAGCATAAATAATGCAGCGACAGCTGTTGACCACTAAAATGTGGTTCATTTTTCTTCCTCCCTTCCATTCTCCAAGTTGAAGCTTTTATACAGAGATCTGTATAGGAAATACACAGCTTAGTTGATATGCAAGTTTGCACAGAGTATGAATGAGAGTGCATGTGTTTAAAAATAGCAGAAGAAATGTCACAGCAGGGTTTAGACAAGTGGTGAAAGAGCAGTGGTGGAAGCAGCCACCCATGGCTAACAGCAAGGCATTGAGCTGAGCGTGGAAGGTAACAAGGTAAATCCACAGCAGAGCTGTGGGGCAAGCTCCCAGTCATGCTGCTCAGCGTGGCTGTGTACCTTTGTCAAAAGCCTTAAAGGCTGCAAGGAACAGTGCCACTCAAAACGAGCCTAGAAGACATGAAGGGGAATGCAGGTGGATAATTTCTATTCCTCTATTTCATCCTGTATAAATAATGGTCACAATATTAGAACATACATGTCTCGTATTTTTGTATGTGAGTATGAAACAGTGAGTGCAAATTTGGTATTTTCTATGATAAAAATAATCTAATTCCATCTTACCATCTCTTTTAAATTTTATATATTATTTAAACATACACACAGTGTCTGATAAACCTAAAGGGTTATGATATAAAAGGGATTTTTCTGCTGTCCTCATTGAGTTTTGTATCACAAACTCAGAGGATTATACTTTAACTGCACTCTCAAAATGAATTAATTCTGTCCTTTTTTCTCTCTGGACTGTCAAGAGTGGAGAACAATTCCATGAGAGGAGGAGGACAATGTTTAAAATGCAGGTTCCCACCCCAAGTAAGAAGAATTGTTAGAAGAATGGAACTTCTTTACTTGTAGTTCCAATTCAACACAGAACGCTCATGATCATGTACAGTGACTAAATAAACCTTTTACAATAACTCTGAAATTCTTGAGTAATTCATTTTTCTGTCAGCAAAATACATGGCTAAATATTCAATGTTTAAAGCTTTGTGAACTGAATTGTTTAGGAATAAAAATGAATCCATTTCAAAAGCTGCTCATCACTTAAAGGCCAGAAGACTTTTCTTTATAATATGGCATTCCTCAATTAGGTGCTCCACAGAGAGTTTGAAGTGCTCTTTTTCAGCATCATCTGTAGGTTATTGTCAGAGAAAAAATACTGTATACAAAAAATACAGACAAAAAATTAGAAAGATTGCTGATCTGTCAGGTAAAATGGTTGAATTTCATCAGTCCTTCCTGTCTCAATGTTTGGTACTATTTTTCCTCCTAACAACAGCGGGATCAATGTTTCTCCTTTTAGGAAAGTTTACCTGTTACTTGGCAGTGATGCATCTTTCTTGCCTATAGAATTAATTCTTTTAAAATACAAACCTATAAACAATTATTAAACAAATCCAATAATTGATAGATAGAGGACTCACAGGGGAAAAAAGAAGGGTACCAAGGAACAATAAAACTCTGATGATATAAAGATGATCAGAAGCAGAAATATACGTACTTATGAGTGTTCTTATCACTTCAACAGAAACTCAGAGTGCTATGAATTACAGGATAAGAAAGGAGAGAAATCTGACCTTACTACCACAGATCACAGGTGGTGCATTAGTAACACAATAGTTCTCTCTCTTTTTTTTTTTTTTTTTTTCTCATTTCCCAAATTACCTGTGAAATTCTTATTCCTTAAAGAATATTTTTGACAAGCAAAAATGGCCTGGTCTACTTTAATAACTCAGCAGCCAAGCCATTGGATCTGCATCCATGTAATAAAGGAAAGAATTTTGTCCAAATGTATACCTAAGTTTTTGTACTTCTAAAAGTTCTGCAATCTTTTCTCACAAAAATTTGATGATGGTTAATATATTTATTTCTTTATATTTATGGAAGCCATTTAAAAATGGGCAAGAATATTGTTTCAAGCATTGCTGCAATGAAGCTTTCACTCAATCACACGCCTGATAAATAGCTTTATAAATCTCTCAACACACTCAGGGAAATAAAAGTTCTTCAGAGACCTTTTCTTACAAGCATTACTGCCACATCTAGGAGGACAGCAATAGATGTCTGATGTGACTCAACAAAATTTATATGACAGCTTCCAACAGGAAATGCAAGAAAACAGTATCTGTGAATGATGGAGGTGAAAGAGTTTAAGATATTGTCAGAGCAGCAAGAGCAATATCCTTTTTCACAGAAATTGCATAAGATCAAACCTAACACAGTTAGAGTGGATCAGAATCTCTAGTGTATGGCACATCTTGATTCATATGCATGATTCCAAGTTGGCAGTATCATGAAATGAAACAGGTATGAATAATGCAGACAGCAAATGAGTAATTAACATGCATTTTATGCTTATTAATCCCTCCTCTGACACATTGTTAGGGGCATTTTTGAGCTTTTGCCTTTTGATTTTACAAAGTCTTGCCAGAAAGCATATTCCTTGGGAAGCTCTCTCTCATCTGGAGAATCTGCTTTTAGAACATCTGCACAACACACAGTACAAAATCAACATCTCCTCCTCAGCCAGCTTTACTCTGTGTATTCTTCATGACTGGTGCTTCGGACCTTCTCCTGTCATGCACCCTACCTCTCCCATTCAAGTTTCCAATTTCTGCAGACTGATGCTTCCTCTTAAATGATCTGCTTATTCCCTTCCATTTCCTGCCTTAGTCAACCTTCACTCCTACCTTTTAAGCTTCAATTTCTTATCACAGCATTACTTTTTTTTACAAGGTTTTTTGCCAAGCTTCTCATCTGTTCTGCCTTCTGAACCGCTCTCTGCTCACCAGCACACCCACAAAGGCACTGGGAGGCCTTTGATCTGCCTGCATTGTAAAAGCTAATTTAAACATTAAGGGTATTTGTATTTAAACCCACAAACTGAGAGCTTATGAAGTAACTGTATTGATTACAATGGTATTTCTGCTAGCTTTTTTTAAGATACACTTCCCTCACAATGTTTAAAGTTGTCACCAAAAATCCTACTGGAGTTATTTAATATAGTTTTTAAAGAATTTGACCTCATTTGACTGTTCTCAAAGAAATTAAAAGGAAATGCTAATCCCAGAGAAAAATATTAAATATGTATCACATTCTGAAGAATTCATTTACTGTTGCATTTCTTTTTTGTAATAATATAAGCCTGCTGTTAGTTCATCTGAAGGTCATCAGTATCAGTAAAGCAAATGTTTCACAGTTTTTATAAATATCGGAGTTGCCAAGGTGCTTCTGCAATACACAGAAAAATTATTGACCTTCACAAGGCAAATACTTAGGCAATCAGTTTGAAGTCACAACCTGTAAATATTGCCAAATATATACCTCTTATAATAATCAGATTTTTAAGACTTAGACACTTAGAAAGTTACGCCCAAAGAACAGAGAAGAGCTGACCCAATAAAGCAGTTTGTACCAGAACACTAACAGATGACAGAAAGGTGCAAACTTATCTTGAGAATTACACAAATACTCACAGTATTCATCATATTCTCTAACAGGCAAATTCTGACATAATACTTTCAGTTCTTGTGGCCAAGTCACAGGAGTAGGAAGAGTAAAGCATAAAAAGGTGGTCACTGGAGAGAAAACTATGGATTCTAGATGTGCCACAAGATCCACAAAGAGAAGCAATGAAAAAACCGAGTCTCTCAGCCATAACACTGCACTGGATTGTCTGGCACATTCTGTGTCCTTGTCCAAAATCATCTCACTAAGATATTTGTTGCATCCAGCACTAGAGGAGCCTCTCTTGATATGGTAGACCCCTTGTTTTTCAAAGAGAGCACAATGTGACTCCAGGTGGCTTCAGCTTTCTATTTCCCCTCACAAGCATTAACTTCATACACCTTATATAAAATGAGTTGGTATTTGATATCTTCTGTCGCTGGAGCTACCTCTCCCTACATTAATATCAGGTTTTGTTCGCTATCTTCTCTTTCAGTTAGGATTCCTGTATCATTTTCCACCCCTCACACCTTTTTTGTAGCAACTTTAGCAACATTAGCAACCTGATCTAGTGAAAAGTACCTTGTCCACGGCAGTGGGGTTTGAAAGAGATTATATTTAAGGTCCTTTCCAGCCCAAGCTTTCTGTGATTCTGTGATCTTCATTTATGGCAATTCCCCAGAAATGTTATTTTCAGAAACAAAAGCTCAGTTTTTACAAAACACATAACTTTTTTTCAGTTTGTTCAGATCATTACTTAAGGGTTCCATCAGAGACCACTGCATGCTTGTTCACATTTCCTGCATTTTATAAGATAGCACTTTATGATCTGGGCTTCTGAGATTGCCATTAAAATAATAATGCTTTATTGATCCCATGATTCCTTTATTTACCTTGCTGTTTCCTGTTTTTAATTACAACAATTGAGAAACTGTCTGAAGTGTTTCATTTGTCAGACTAAATAACACCAGCTGTTTGGAATTAAAACATTCAGAAGATAGGTGGATTAGATTACACTTAGACAAAAATTGTAGCCTGGTGTTTTCCCACTAAATGTTTCCAGTAGATAAAGATTTTATATTGAAAATTGCTATAAAAAGAACCCAACCAAACCAAACCAAACAAAACCACAAACCAAAACAAAGAAATTGAATTTAAAAAGCACCAAAAAAATCCAACCAAACCTCTAAATAATGTTAATGAGAGGATAAGTGTAATATAATTTTAGAGAAATCTTTCTGGATTGAACCATATTTGCCAGTGTATAAGCTGCTTAGAGGTGCTATTTTTTGTTGTCACCTTTCACTGTAGCCTCTTGACACTGTTTCTCCTCTTACTGACCCATTCCATGCCAATGCTTCTGCCATGCCTTTCGGTGTGACTGTCACTTCTACATTATAGGTTGTGGTGAGTAAAAGAGAAATAGCACCTAAGAGAGTGAGAAAAGTCAAAAGTAAATGAAGCAGAGATTTCAGCAGGCACTGGATTAACCTTGTTTTTTTCAGGCAAGACTCTTTTTGACAATGACCAATTATACACAAGAAATTATGATAAATCTGTCATCTCTTTTCCTTTCATTTCCCCCTTCTTCACTTCACAATGACAGAAAACAGGGAACTGCTTGAAACTTCAAGAGGGTGCAGCTGGCAGGTAGCTGAGCAAGATGTTTCTGAAGAGTTGCTTATTTTCTGAACAATAGTCTCAGGTCAACTGAAATTACTTAAATTAATCTAAAAAAGGAGACTCTTTAAAAAATTCCCAAATTATTATTTGAAAAAGTATGAATTAATTTGAATAATGAGCAATTTTTGCAGTACCGTGTTCTGATAGTTCCCTTTTGAAATCTTCCTGAATTACTTTTGTAAGGGTGATGAGGCAGGGAAGAAATCTTCTTGATCTACAATAAATTTATTTATTTATTTAAACGGAAGAGTATGCCATTCTATTTGTTTGGGTACACTTTAAACAAATAACTGAATAATAATCATTCACCAGGCTCTCTAATGGTTTGTGCAAACCCACAGGAGTAAGGAGACACGTGAGAGAGGCAAGAGCTGGCAGCAAGTTGTTCTGGAACAGAGCCTACAGCTCATCTCATCAGCAGGCAAGGAGAGAGCAAAGGAAAGGGGTGTAAGGTGCTTAGAGAGGGCATAACTACACATGTTCTGTTCCCTTTGCTTTCAAAACTATTCCATGTGACTTTGGACAAATCATCATGAAGAGAGTTTTCCAAAATTAAGTGACTGAGTAAAATATTTGTCTCCAAAATCCTTTTCACTTATTGTAAAAACAAATTGGTACCTAAGCTTGTGCTCAGTCTTGTTGCATTTTCTATACAATAAAGTCCCACAGATTCAAATATTTTGTTAGCCTGACACTGTCAGCTTTAGCCATGGAAGAGCAACACAAACCCCATTTCATGCTGAGTACTTTTATGTAGTCAACAAGATATGCGTTCCTCTTGTGCAATACCTTCCTTAAACTTCTTTCCTCTTTCGACACTAAATTCCAGTTAGAGGGAAGATGGCTTTGTAGAAATGATCAAAATATTCTTTTGGCTCTGTGGAGGGTATCTTACTCACACCTAAAACTATTTTGGGCACACTGAGTCCTCCTACCAAAATTGACCCCTGGCTGTGGAATTCCTAAAAATTGGCTAGGCTTAAAGAGAAGTACCGAAGACGACATGATTCTTTGGTTCAGCAATCAACACTTCACTTAGATGGAAGAATCTGGGATTAACTGGCTGATCTAATGACTGCCTCTCAGTACAGCAAACAGTTACTGCAGTGAATACATCAACATTTCTTAGTGAAAAGAATGGAAATTAAGGTCCTTCTCTTTTGGTGGGATATAAGAAACACTTGTCAACCTTTTCCTTAATTCCTGTTTAACATGTTATTTTTTAAAATGTCTCTCTGAAATACCGAATTCTTCCTGCTCACCCTATAAAAGGAGCACTGATGTGTCATCTGCGCTGTGGATTCATCCAGACAGGCAGGCACCAAACAAACATCTCTGAATTGCGATGATGATCATGATAACGAGTCTCCTGTTAGTTCAACACTCTCCAAAAATTCACAATTATTTTATGTATTCACCTAATTTAATTGCGGTTTCTTCAAAATTACTAGGGTCTTCATAATTCCTACTGAAATAGATGCTCAAAAAAATATTCCTCTCAAACCAGCTTCTTCTCTGAATCTATTATCTATTAAAACAAATGTAAGAGGGCTGAGGTTTTAAAGTCAGTTGGGGGAGGGATAAGAAAGCAGTATGCAAATAGCATACAACAAAACTAGACCTTTTCATATGTAATTATCTGAGATAGTTGAAATTTAAGAAAACATTTCAATTAAACTGTGACTGATCTCTTTAATGTGGTTGTATGGTGTTAGCTGTATCCACAGCATGGATCAGCTCTAAAAACTTGAAATCTTTGTGCCTTCATTTCAGCCTTTATTATTTTTTGTGAAAGGTAGACTCTCACTAGACTCAACCCATTAAAGAAAATTATGCATGGATTTTCTCCATCCCTTTCAATCAACTATGTATGTTCACATCAGTGTTGAAATAGAAAATTAGTTTTATAGTACAAGGGTAATGATATGATAATTGTTTCTTATGAATATATCACCTTGAAAGATATAATGATAGGGAAATCTCTGTGTTCTTAAAACCAATTTTGTGTCAACCTTTTCCTGGCAAGCATTACTGTTATCCAATGTAGCACAATACTTTTTTTGTGTAAACATGTTTTCACATACTATTAGGCAAAATTTCCTTAGTTCCTGTGAAGATTTTCAATTTATTGCAAGCTTTAAATTTACAATTCCCTCTGAATATTCAACAAGTTTTTCCCTGGAAAGATATAAGCAAGCTTTACACAAAATATTTTCATGCTTTCTCTTAGTTTATCTTTCCATGTCCTTTATTTAATTTATCCTTACATTTTAGAAAAGACACTGAATGGAAGTTATTTAATAGAAAAAATGAAAGTTTGAACCATTTATTTACTTACATATATCCTTTTTTTCCCTGACAAATTGGATTTATGTATTTTCATCAAATGTTTATTAAGCTATACATCTACACATTTATTCTGAATCCTAGGAGGTATATCTTGGATTTCCAAAAGTAGGTAAATATCTAGCTCTTTTTCATAGTACTTCAAAACAATAGCATTGTTTTTAGAAAGAGGGGTGAAATTAAACCTGAGAAATGACACACAATTCACATGGGATTTTTATAAATTAAAAAAAAAATTGTTTCTATTTTTCACAATGTACAAAATTAATATATTCACAGTGTTTGGTAGAATTACTATTCTTGCCTGTGAACAGGAGTGTAGTCTGTAGATCTAGGTTTTTTTCATATAGGTAAGTTCTATTTGAGTCAGTCAGAATGAACCTACATGAAAGTACTGTAATTTGCATCTGTTTACTTTAGACCTTAATAATCACGAAGATAAAAGCCAAAATTGTAGCTCAGAAATAGCAGTTTCTGGTCTTCAAATTTTCACAGAATCCTAGTTAATTAAGTAACTGTGTCTTCTCATCTTTAGTAGGCTAGTAATTTAATGCACTAATTTAGCAGAAAGTTAAGTGACACTACAAATATTTGGTGTAATTTAAATATCTATTTAATCTGAAATTGGCTGTTGCAGGTAATCATATTAGGTGTTTTTCCTAGTCATATCCCTGCTGTGCTTAGGTGCAAAAAGACTAGGGAGCTTCTTTGTGAAATGGGGCTTATGAATTTGAACAACATAATGTGTTGCAGAGAGACATGCTAGATTATTGGCCTGAGAAAGATTAGGTTTATTCATACAGTCTGCGTTTTTAAATAGATCAGTTGAAGCTGAATGAAATGCAGCTTACTGTCAACCTCTGCTGTAATCGTTGAAGGTATTGAAATGAGCTGAGTCCACAGTCAGTTTCTTTTAGAGCAAGAATAAAGTAATCCATTCTGTCAAAAACAAGGATACTAATTACTTTGAACTCTCAGTATGAAGCAGGTAATGAAAGGAGTGGAAAAATAAAAGAGGAGGAAGAAACGACACACGAACAAACTGTAGGATTGTCACAGAATTTTGATTTAGGACCCAGGAAGCTCTGAGCTTTGCAATTGGTGAACATAAACTTGGTGAACATAAACTTGTTCCCAGAACCACGCCCACTCTTTCCTGGGGCATTTAACACAAACGCACATGTGCGGCTCAGGTGAGACATGAAGGCAAGGGCCTGAACTTAATGCAGCTCCCAAGCCAAGGGGGTCTATGACCCACACCCTGACATAAATTATCATTTTCCATAAAATCTTGGTTTTTACAGTGTGGGAAAGTCAGGCATTTTAACTCTCAAACAGTAGTGACCTTCTGACATTTTTCTAGCAGAACCTATTGCCTAAGCTTATTCTGAGGTACAAGATGATCCTAAGAAAACATTCCATATTTCTCTTTGCATTGTGCTAAAAGAAATTTTTGTTCCTTTGAAAATAACCAGTAGTTATTATTTATTTATTCTTCAAATCACAATGTAACATCTAACTATTTAACTTGTTTTGTATTTCATGTGCAATTAATCTGCTATGAGTTTTGACATCTAAACTCTCATATTGTGCCAACAGACTTTTTTAAAACAAAAACCAAAGGATGTTAAAAATTTTGTCACTAAAATGGATTTCAGAAGAGCAAAGCTACAATAATATCTTAGGGTCTTAAAGGCAGATCTCACAACTAATCTGTACATTCTGAAGTTATGTACTGTTAGAGCTTGCAATAGCTTTCTGCTAGTCCAGAGGAAGCCAAATGGTTCTGGACTTTTTTTCCATGCTGCCAGAAAGACATCCATATTAGGGTTGGAAACAATGATAAAATTAAAATAATAATTACCTAACTCCAACAAAACACTCTTTTTTAAGATTACAGGGAACAAATTTACTCTTCAAGGTGTAGGTCGAAAGGCAGCATTGTCAATCCACGATGAAAGAAAAGTGTTAAAATATATTTTCTCAGAAAGATTTTCAGTTTTACCACAAATGTGATTTACATTTTAAAAATGTATGAGCCCAGAAAGATGTTTAGCCCTGAAAACAGAAGAATTTCTTGCTTCTTTCTGTTGAGAAATATTTTTATCCATGAACTTTACTGTCATATATTGAATACACAATAACTCTACCAAATACAGATTATGTTTTCAAATATAAACACAGTCCATCTATCAAAATACAGCCCCATACAAAATATTGATGCTAATGGGTTTTTTCTTTCACTTCTTTTCTCATTTATTCTTGAAAAGGTTATTTACATTCCTGAAATTTAATTAGTAGTTCCTCAACAGGAAAGTATATGTCAGTACAATTTAGAAGTAAAAGTCAATGAAATACTAAATATCCAGATACTCTGGATCAGTAACAGAAGGTGATTAGAGTGAGCTTGAAGAGAAGCCAGGATGTAGATGACATTGTGAACAAATTTTTAATAACCTTATATTTCAACAGAACAACATATGGTTTCACGTGGATTTCAGGGAATTAAAAAAATGACATGTGTCGTTATTGCATGGCAAGGTGCCATCTTATAATCACACTTTATTTGGTAAATGTGTGATGCAGGATTCACATCAATTATTGACAGACACAGAGAGGTGAGCATACAAGTAGTTATTGTTTTAAAGGATTTGTGTGCATTACATTAATGAATGGCCAGGAATGGCCTGAATCCAGTGACTTTGCCCTGATCTTTTGGCTTAGAGATGATTGCTGACACACCACTAGGTGTGGGAGATAAGAAATAGATAAGCAGGAATACTGCTGCTCATCTAAATGACTGTGCTAGCAGTTAGGGTAATTACTCACCAGTGAAAATCCTTGTGTTCTTTTACACATATTTAACAAAACAGCTTCAACCTTAAGCTAAAACTTATATGTATATAAAACTTTATATGTATGTTCTTTCCTCATTGAGCACTGCCTTGTTATCAACTGTGATCTCATTTTACAATGATCTCTTATTATTAAAGATCTTTTTAATGTGAGAAATGTTCACTGCGTATAGAGACTACAGGTAGAAATGTCATAGCTTCAAAATGAAGAAGCATGTAACTGCAAGTGTTAAATGCAGATATGTGGACAGATTATTAATCAGTTTAATCAGTCTCAAACAAAGAAGCATCAATTGCTTTATGTAAAATTAATTAATATATAACAACATTTTTTATGCACTAGATAGTATTTCTAGTACTATCAGAACAGCATGGTAGGATCTATATCTCCAAATCAAAGAATTTCAGGAAGAAAAAGATTAGTTCTTTCTCAGACACAAAATAAAATGAGAAGCTAATAACTCAGGCAACAAGAAGAGCTGATGCACATAGTCTCTGTTACCAACCACTGACATTGTACATGGAATAGCTTATTAGAAATCTTGGAGGTCTTTAAGAGGGGAGAAAAAACCAGAACCATTTCAAATATCCTCTCCCTGATGTGATTCTGTAGTCAAGACCTTGTGAACAGTTTACAGTGGGACAGTCGAATAGGAGAATGATGTACTTTGCATTTGAGCTTCAACAAATCCAGAAGGTGAATTGCTATGAATGATGAACACTGTAATAGTAAAAAACCCACAACTTAACCCAACCCAACCCAACCAAAAAAAACTCCCTACACCACAAAAACTGCCCTGCACTAGCCTTCTCAGATATAAAGCTTCCATGACAGAAAATAGAAGTTAGTTCAGAAATAAGTGAATTCTCATGAGAAACGGAGATGTTTCTGCAGAATAATTGGTTACTTCAAAGTAGTAATTATTTTTAAAAAGTCTTTTTTTATAATTTGTTAGAGTTTTAAACAACTTGTTTTTATTTTATTCTATCTGACAGAACTTGGATTTCATTTTTAGTGTTATGCTTCATTTTATAGAAAAATATTTTTTACTAGTAAGGATTCAACTGAGAAAAAAATACTCAAATATCTGAGTTTTTAGATTCTTTTTTTCATTTGTAGTAAAGCACACAACATATTTTATATTTTTCACAAAACTCAAATGACTGTTTAGCGCACTGCAGGAATCCTGATCAAAATTGAAACACGTTTATGGAGAGAACATGAAAATTGTATTAATAATGACAACTAACAGTGTTATCTGTAAGTATTGATATTACTGATATAACATTTCCATGTTGCAATGCAACAGTGCAAACACTCATTTAAACAACTGAAAGGATTCATGTATTCCACAGAAGCTGAGCATCTTGTCTTCCTTTCTGATAGGTAAGGAGCATAAAACTTGACCTGTATCCTAAAGAGGCAGCAGGTCCATGAATTTAAAGCCATAAAAGAAAATATTATGCATCGTATATCTTTCTTTTTCTTTAAGCATTTACGTATTCACTAGAGTCCACATCAACACTTCAATGCACACAAAAATATGTGTTACTTTTCTCATTAAAAGATGTGCAAAATATTAAAAAATGCACTTCAATAAGCTTACAGTGATTTTCCAGTACATAAATCTTGAATCCTATTTTAGAAAAATACTTCTTTGAAAGTTACCTATTGCTTGCTGAATTTGCTGTAAAGCAATTTCTAATAGCTGCCTTCTTGTCCCAAGAAAATTTTTAACCGAAACAAGGCATTACCATTAAAATAAAGAGCACTGGTCTGTAAGTCTGGTGTCTGTTTCTTGTAAAGTCTCAAATCAGATGTAGCAAAGTAATCAAATATGCTCTATGCATTCCCTAGAATGTTAGGACAGAATTTCTCACCAGCTGTGAATTTCTGTAAACTTCTCATGTGTGCTAATACCACAATAATCAAGAAACTGCAATGAGGAAATTTTGGAGCTAATATTTAAGGCCTAATCTTCTTTTATATCTAATAAAGAAAAAGGACTAAAAGAAGACAAACTTCAACATAGTCTACAGGCTTAGAGGAACTGGATGAGGTAGAATACTCTAATTACTACATTTCTGACGTTACACATTACACGGAAATTCGTGTTCTGATTGGTGGGAATTTTCATTCATCACTGGGGAGCAATTGATTCTTAAACATAGATACTCCACTGTCCTTCATCTTCCAACTTAAAAAAAAATTAAAATTCTTGCTGTTATAAATCACAATAGTAATAACTGTCTGAAAAATAATCATTACTGTAGTTAATATTACACTGGTAAATTATAGTTCTTCCTTTACTTGAAAATGTGAGTTTAAAAAAGTCAAGTAATTAATAATCAATTTATTTTATTTAGAAAGTTAAAGGTTAAATTATCTTCGATATACTGAACATAATAAACCACTGTAGATGTATTTAGCATGCAGGATACTCTAAGAAAATCTATTTTTTCTGCGGAAGGGATCTTGCTGCACCTCTTTATCCTTCAGTTTAATTTGTGATGCACAGATGCAAAGAAAATAAATCCATGCCATTAAAAACTTGTATGCATCTGGGTTATTTACAGCACTATAAATCATTAGCCAATAATGCAATGTAATTATAAAAACCTTAGGCCAGACTTTCAAAGGCTTTAGGTACTTGAGGATGTAGGTAGTATCCTACTACAATTTTCAGGAATTTAAGCATCAATTCTCCACAAGAATGACATTTAGCATTCTGCATGGTTTTGAAATACCAATAGGTACTAATTTGCATGTTTTGGTACCTCAATGATTTTTTAAAATCTGCTGGCTTATCAATCCTTCTTGGAGTAGCTTGATTTTATGGCCATGGGCCCATCATAAAATGAGGAAGATGGGCACACGTGGTGTTGCAGCTATATCGTGAAAATACCAACGCGTGACTTTTTGCTCAGAATCAATAATGAGATGTCTTGCTATAGGGGTACATATGAACCACTCTATACACAAATAGATGCTGAGAACTGCAGTGGAGAGTAATTTGTGTTAATGCAGATTCAGACACTAAATGTAATTTAAATGAATGACAATCCTGTCCCATAAATAGCTCTAAGAAATCAAAAATAGACTTTTTTACTCTATTGAGATAGAAAGACAGAAAATCAGAGCACATACCCTCTCCCAAGTGCGCAATTTCTTCCTGTCCAACTTACTCTACACATTTATCACTTTTTTTCTGCCCTGTCTTATCACAAACTTTGGCTGCACATCATTCGAATGTAGCCAGGCAAATGGGGTTTTAAAGGTACCCTCAGTAACCTGCTCTTTGCCCATAAGCAAAATCTAGCCTTAAACTGTCACCCATTTCACTGCATTACAGGTATCTTTTAAAACAATGCAATTGCCTTTCTTCCATGAAGTTAGACACTACATGGAGTGTCAGATTGTAAAAGAGACTCTGGTAAAAAATAATCCACCAGATATCTTAAAATTCCTCTTTTCCCGTAAGCTCAAAGTAACTTTTTTACATTGAAATACTCCTAAAGATGCAGGGAAAATATTCTGTATTGTAGTGGTATTTTGGACTTTTTTAATAAGTGGTAGTGGTGATGGGATGGAAATCAAAGCATAAACTGCAAGGAGAAATAACCATAGGGTTTATTTCCTAGATAATGTTTGTACTGCGATGTTCTAAAAAAAACCCCATTAATAAGTAGCTCCATTTTCATATACAATACTCTTATAATATAGTCCATTTGCTTTTGTAAACATACCATGATGCTTTGGATGACAGGTAATTCACAGCTTCAATATCCTCCACTAATTGAACTTGGATGAAATAGGGAGAACACTAATCAGAACTGATTTCAAATGCTGCTCACTTCAGGGAGTGAAAATGGTATCTTCTCCCAAGAGGAAAGGTTGATACTGCATTAAAAAGACAAGTCCTGTGATATCCTGTGTCTCAGGAGAAACAAGAGTCTAATAAACTGCAAAGTATTTCCCTGTTGAGGTAGAACACCAGGAATAAGGAGCAAATTTTAATGAAACCACTTGACTGCAGATGTGCAGGATAATGGCTTTCTTCCCATAGCACTCAGTTCCATTCTCCCAGCCTTATTTCTGTTCCCACTACAGAAAGGTTGGTTGCCCATCTTTGCTCAATTTGATAAAGGCTGAGTTAGGTGCTTTGGATCCAAGTCTGTAAGGACAAGTCCCCAACTTTATTTCAGAGATAATTTTTGAGAACAGACCTTTATTATCAGATCTTCCACTTTATTTGTTATAGAGCTGCGTCAGAGTCTCTAGAACTATATTTATCAATACATAAATATATAAATCATAAATATTATTTCTATAATGACTGGAAAGGTATGTTTACCAAGGAAAATAATCTATTTGAAAGAACAGACAATGACAGTCCAAAGAGAGACAGAAGTGAAGAGAGTAACAAATTTTTGGAGGCAGAAACAATAGTGACAGTAGAGAACAAACTAGAGACCAGTCAAGCTGAGGAGGCAGCTCTGGGACTTCCATTCAAAAGGCAGAGATGCATTCCACATCCAGAAAGACTAAAAACCCTTACAAAACAAGAAAAGAAATGTAGAGTAACAATTGTAAAAATGTTCTGTTTTTTCACAAAGGATGAATAGGATAGAGATGGGTTATCTCACTGACAAAATTGCTTCTCACCCTGTTCTACTCCATTCTTGTGTACTTTTCTTCCCTGCAGATGAACAGCATATCTAACTGAACATCATCCTCTTAATTTCACTTTTCAGGTTTATCTCAGGTTTTATAAATCTGATCTCATTAACAAAGAATGAAATGTAAATAATTTTAAAGCAGCATAAGTGAAAGTAAGAGTTGGACTTATTTGGATTAATTTCATACTACTTCTAAGCTGGCATTCAGCATATTATATGATATTTTGGACTTTCCATTGGGCTCACTGTTATTACACTAATGATCTGTTTCTAAGCCATGTTATTATTTTTTTTTTTTTTTAAATTTTGTTCCAAGCAGAGTAAATGAGAAATATTTACACATCTGTCTTTGAGACTATCGTTACAGGCTGGATTCAAACTTTATGCTTAACCTGGAGAATGATGTGATGAAAAATACTCCAGGAACCATTCAGAAGTCACTGTAAAACAGAAAGAAAATACCTTCTGCACATTTTTGTTGATTTTCAGGTTGTTTGTTGGCAGAATAAATTATTTATGGCCTACTATAGCTTTAATTTTCTTAGGGTAAGACTTACCAGACAAACATTGAATGTATTTTCTTTGCTCACAAAAGAAATGCTCTTCCTTTTTTAACAGTTTTGATAGCACATATAGATCCAAGACCTGAAAGTTTATATGGTGGAGTGAATGTATTTCTCCCTGCTTGAATAAGTAGACAAGTATTTCAGCTCAGGCATCTGCCAGTTATTTCAACCCTGACATGCAATCAATTGCTTTTTGCAGTTCTGGGCTTCATTAAAAAAAAAAA
>VZRL01000948.1:48292-89181 GCA_013397895.1 Origma solitaria | reverse complement strand
GCTTAATTAAAAAAAAAAAAAAAAAAAAAAGTGTGCAATTTGCCATCATGAAGAGATCTGATCTTCATAAAGTGTCAACAGTTGGGTGGTTCTGGCTTATATCAGTCAAATTCCTGCTGTGGAACTTGACCAAAATCCAGAGATAAGAAAAATGCGAAAGGCAGCATCAATGATACTGTGAGCTGATCATTTCAAGATAATACACTGCCCTGGAAATCATGGATAATACCATGATTTACCTTTCAAATTGATACTCAAGAATGCTCACGTTCAGAGGTAATGAAGAAACAACTGAACTTCAGCAGAAGTTTTAAACCTGATGATTTTTTTCTTTGTTGATATCTTCCATTATTCTTCTGCCCTGCGGTTTCACTTATGAGTCACTTTATCTCAATGAAGTGAAATCCAGGAAGGAAGATGTCTAATCTCAGTCAAAGTCTGCAAGATCCAGAGAGGAATTTCATGTCTATTTTTAAAGCATTCTTACAGGAGCAAAAGTAACAGTCTGGTACATCAGACCAAACCTCTCTATTATTACCCCTCTTCAGTGGAACCAGGGGTGAAAGATGAAAAAACCCTCATGGGTCAGGAAAACGACAAGGAGATCCCTGAACACTTATTATCATGGGTAAAATAGACTTGACTTTGGGGAAATTTATTTACTATAATGCAAATTAATAACAGAGTAGGATAGTTATAAATAAGAACAAAAATAAAATCACCTTCCTTTCATCCGTCCCTCTTCTCAAGCTGACCTTTCACTCGTAATTCTTTTTCCTTGCCCCTCACTCGCTGGGGTGCAGTCCTTCATGAACAGACTGCTCCAGTGCAAGTCCCTCACAGGACACAACTCCTGCCAGAAAATCTACATTTGCATGTGGCCCTCTCCACATATTACAAGGTCCTGTCCAGAATCTCTGTCTTTTTGAGCTCTTCATGGGTCACAGCTTCCTTTGTGGGACATCCACCTGCTCTGGTGTGGGGCTGACCATGGCCTGGTGGATGTCTGAGATGCTGTGGTCTTCAATCGGTTCATGGAAGTGAGGAATCTCCGCTCTGGAGCCTGGTGTACCTCCTCCCTCTTTTTTTCCCTCTGACCTTGATGTCTGCAGAGTTTTCTCCCTCTCACAAGTTTTGCTCAGCATTTTTTACGTTTTCTGATATAGGCTATCACAGAGATGCCACCAAGGCCACTGATGGGCTCAGCTTTGGGCAGTGGTGGGTCTGACAAGAAGCCTGCTGTCAGACGTGGGGGTAGCTCCTGCTGTCCTCACAGAGACCAACACCACAACACGCCCCACCTACCTAGAGCTTGCTACATAAAACTGATGTCACACTTCCCTCTTCAGCTCACTATTCCATCAATTTAAATAGAGAAGGGGTTTCAAATATGACGTATTTTATTACTAGCAATGAATAAAGAGGTGAAATCAATAATTCTTCTTGTCAACCACAGAAGTAAACCTGTTTTGAAGAGTAAAGGCCAAGTTTCTGCCTCAATTAGAGCTGTTAACTCTGTCCCATGAATTCTATTCCTGGATTTCTATTCTTGGCTTTCTATTTCTGTATGAACTTGAGCAAGTCACTTGTCTTCTCTCTGTTTAGTAGTTGACAGAAGTTCCTCTGAGGTTAAAACCATTATTTAGTACATGCTAAGATCGCTATGTGGAAGGTCATTGCATAGGAATTACAATAATTATTTTTCACCATGAATTTAAACATGTTTACACTTCAAAAATAAATTGAATTCATTAATATTAAATAATACAATGCATAAAAATATTCATTTATGCATGATTAAGCGAAAATTATCTTAGTATGCTTGGCTGGTGGAGTAAAATTTGATGAAGCATTCCAATGAAATACATAGATACACATATATTCATCTGGCACCTGTTTCACTGGTAAAGGAGAAGCTGCTGCCTGAGCATCCTCATGCTATTCAAGGAGTCACACACACACCCCACCTGAAACTTTCACTGCTAAGACCAGAGTCCCTTCCCAGCTGGAGGTTCCAGTGAGCCAACTCCTTGCTCACGCACACACACTCGCTCATGGATATGCTTCCTTCCTCCGTTGGGCTTGACCTTAGGTTTCCCATAGCAGAGTCTCAGGCATTGGATTTACAAAAATAAATGATTTACTAGAGTGCTACAGCAGCAAGTCAGCTCGAGCCAGGTGCCTCCAGAGATGGACACATAACAAAGAAATAACCAGGCAATTATACCCTTATGAATTATGCACCTGCCTCCCATGCACTCTTCCCATGCCTTGCCTGCTCTTCTTGGTCCAGTGGTGATTTTTGGTCTAGGGGTCTTCTAATAGCTTGTTGGATTCTTCCTCTTTGTCTGTGCAGGCAGGCTGTTCACTGTTCTTATCTTGTGGAGTTACAGCTTCTGCTGACAGCTGCAGTGTCTTTATCTTCTTGTTTGCACTGCTGGTGCACCTGCTCTCTGGTAGAACATGGGAAACTAAAAAAGCCCTGGATCTGGGAAAAACATCATTTATCAACAACCAAAACCACTGATGTTTTGGTTGTTGATAGTTTTGTTACACTAAAGACAAAATGTATCACTGTACTAGCTACTAGGAAAGTTACTATGAAAATTAATTCTATTCCAGATGAAAGTGTATCTTGGTGTAAATTCACAATTTGCAGCCTAAGGCTTCACCAAACCAAGCTACTCATGCTAAGACAAACAGCATAATAAATCACACAATATTTTAACTATGTAATGCATTCTATATAACATTTATTTAAGCTAAACAACTACCATCTCCCAACATTCACTTCTTGATCATTGCAGATTCCTGTCATTCACTTCTCAATTAGTCCATTGCAGACAATAGACAAATATCAAGTGGCTTCATCAGAAAAGGCTTTTTGTTGTTTTTCTAGCTCATGTATGTGGTATGCAGAGATACAGAACGTTCTGGAATCTGCAGAGCAAGAAGGCTGGAACTCTCTGTCTGTCTTTCCATTCTTGCTTTTCAGCTTGTCTGTTTGAGTACTGTTCCATGCTCACATGTCTGCCCTGAACCTAGCTGAAGTCTCATTACCATTGTTTACGAGATATTTTGAAAGTTCTAACTTGCTCTGTACAAAAAATATAGTTGATGGGACTTTTCTAAATATTTTACTTTTTTGTGCACAGGAAGATGAACATTTGATTTAGCTTCCATTTCCAGCAAGCAGTATTTAGGTACAGGTTGATCAGGAACAAGAAAGATGCCATATTTCTTCTTTGGTTATACCTTACAGTTGTTGCATCATCTGCTTTTTCCCAAGAACAGGTCAAAACAAAACCAACAACAAACCAAAACCAAAAATCCAAAACACATGGACCATACTATTGTCTACTTTGAACAGCAGATTTTCTGCATAGACTTTCAGTACGCTGGTAAGAGTTACAGGAAAGCAGCTCTTTGAACAGACACGTTCAAGCAATGCTTATGAAACACTTCACATTTCAAAACAGAAGTCAGGACCAAAGAACCATAAGATAACTCCCATTTTCTGGAGCGAATTTGCAAATACCTTTTGCAATAGTATCTTTCTGAGTTACTACTTTGCATGGATCTGAGAGGTTTTTGCTTATATATGTCATTAATCCACCTACGCTCAGGCTTCAGTTTTGAGAGATATCCTTCCTATTTCCCTGACTTTCCAATTTTTTTGCTTACAAACCTTATCACTTACCTATTGATAACAGAGCTATTGCAAACTTAGTCACTGTCTTCAATGGATTTCTACCCTGAATGTCACTGACCTCAGTGATGACATCAGAGATCAGTTTTCTCATACTTAGTTTTCTCATACCTTTGACAATACTAAGATCTCCTATAAAATGCTGGATTTAATAAGCAGATTGAAGAGATGATACAGTCTAAAGCCACATCACCTGTGTTATTATAAAGCTGATCTTCTGATTGCTTCTCTGCTCCAAATATAGATTTAGACTGGTGATATTACAGTTTGAAAAAATGCATCATCAGAAATTGTAACCCTAAAGAGAGATATTTATAAACAGGAGTTTCCTGCTATAAATTCTTTCTTGAGCTTGTATTGATTGTTGTTAGAAGTAAAAAATTGGGTAGATTTACCTTCTTACTACATCATCTGATGGGAAACTGTATCTTCACTTGCACAGATGCTAAAGGGAATGAACAGACAGATGACAGACAGGAAGTCATTGCACTCAAAATGCAGATGGGAGACATAAACTCTATGCATGACAATACTGTAAGGCAGTTGCTGACAAAAAGGAGAAAAACGAGACTATGAATAAAAAAAGGTTAATTCAAATGTGTGAGGACAGCTTACAAATACTCAGGAAGGAATTTGATCAGGCATTCAAATTCATCAGGTTTTGCAAAAACTCTCATCATCTGCTAATAATACATTTGTTGAGGAACTTATTTTACTTATTTTTCTTATTACAAATACAGTGGTAACTTTGGAGGAAGTTGACCAGATGAAATCTTAACCTCATTGAGTTTCTGAACTCACTGAGTATCTGTTCCTCTTCTGGAGCAGGATTTCAGCTGTTGTGCCCTTTACTTGGAGGTCTTCCATTCGTGCATTAACCAGCTATTTAATTGGTGAGACCTAGTGTAAGTTGTATCTGTGCTCTTTATTAAAAAAACAAAACAAAACTAATATTCTAATACTACCAGAAAAATTGTGTAAGTCATCTTTTCTCTAGCTATGGTATTCATGTGCCAATAAAACTAACTTAAAATAAAAACAGACATTTTGTGTACCCTGGATTGACAGCCTAAAAACCAAAGTAATATACTGTTATTCAAACTTCCTTACTCAATGAATAATGTGTTGAAAAATAATTTTATATTAATTCAATCAAAAAATCCACTTTCAATATTTAATTTGTGGTGATCAGTCTTTTCCACTAATCCATAATGGTGTAGAGGTTCTAAGGCAACATTTTCATGTGCAGATCTCAATACCCTGAAACCAGAACAGAAGCAGCCTGTTCAATATTAAGAAGGCTGTAACCCTGAGGAAAGACTAACAAAAGTGACATTTGTTTTCATGTCTAGTGAAGGTGATATTTGTTTTCATGTACTGGGAGTAGCTATTGAGCAGAAACAATGACTTCAGGAAATAAATATGTAAAACTTTGGGTCAGCCAATCACTTATATGGATTTGACTTCCAGTACAGTAACAGAATGACAGCTGTATGCATTTGTGTTTCCTTCCTGAAGCAGTCCTCTGCAAAATCTTTCTGTCCCAAATGTAAGCCTGCACCTTTTTTTTTCCACTCTGAGGAAGTATAATTTTGGAAAGGGTTGCTGATTGCATTTCTTGTAATTAGTTGTCTCATGTATACAATTATTAGAAAGGATGAACAGAAAATATTACAGTAGCCTGAAGTCTGCAGTAGTTTATAAAGTAATTTGTGCTTACAAATTGTGATGTAAAATGGTTGGAGTTTTTTAACCTCTCCTATAGGCATGCTTTTGAATTTTTGCAAGTGGATTAATCTATCTACATGATGAAGTGCTCAGGCATGTAAATACCTGTGACCTGAGCTGAATTAATCTACTGTGATTCAATACCAGAACTCGACTGCAACTAATAAAGATTGATGGCAAAATGAAAGTTTCTGATTCACCTAATGAGCTTATTGGTGCATTTAGAACTGTTCATCTGGCAAACCTCTTTACGTTTACATTGGGATATTTCTATTTGCAAACAGCAACTATGATGTTTTAGATATATGGGTTTTGTTTTGCAACTTCTGTAATTTGTTTGAAAATGTCTGATAGTTTTTCATGATGATTTTATTTTCTTTTTGCCTAAAATATTTGTTTACTTAGAAAGGAGATGATAAGGCTAAAACATATGTTTAAAGACATATTTATTTTAAAAAAATAATCTGTTTCACTAGCTTTATGTGATTCATTTTAGTGGGTATTAATTACAGAGAAATTGAGATGCACACTTTTCATGTTTAACTGAAGAACAGGGCAGGAATTGCATGCCTATTGCTTTCTTATGCTTAAGCATGATTGGAACCGAATTTGCTCAATTGCAGCAGAAATGTGCCTGCATGTACTGAGCTGCCAGATGTGGTAAAAATCTTTATCAAAGTGATGTGTGATAAAATGTCATGTATCTGGCAAAATCTAATTTTTTTTTTTTTTTTCTGAGCTGTTAATCACACAAGGATTTGGAGTAAAAAGTATTTTAGCAAACCATTAGTTCCAGGAAGACAGATGGAGGGGGAGGAACCACTTATGGAAATAACTGAAGATAGTAGGACTCCAAGGAAAAAAAGAAGTTGCATGGGGAAGCAGACATTTCCAGAACCAGAGGTTAACACAAAACAGAATAGAGATCAGAGCTCAGATTCTTGAAGCAGTAGTTGCCAACATGTGCATATGTGCATCCTTCTGTTAAAGTCAATGGAGATAAGACAAGCAGTAGACCTTAATTCAGTTTACCACATGTAAGGATTTAATTCCTGTTTTCAAAGATAGTGTTTCAGTGTTTCAGACTTCCATCTGCACAGAGGTGGAAGCTGTGACTTAGGAACACCTGGATCAAGCCTTTCAGACTGGAAGCTGAAGGCCAGGCAGGCAAGGAATCCTGGGCAACTAAGCTAATCTGTATTTCTCTAAACCAAACCAATTTTTTCATCCTATTTGGAAAGTTCAGATTCCTTCTAACATTGAAGACACAATGAATGTTTAGAAGCTGTCCTTTTATAAAAAAAAAAGTCTGTGAAATGGGTGACCTTGCATAAGTTTAGTGCCCTCGTGGTGGGTTGAACCTGGCTGGATACCAGGTGCCCACCAAAGCTGCTCAATCGCTCCCCTCCCCAGCTTGGAAAAGGAGAAAAAATATAACAAAAAGCTAGTAGAATGAAATAAGGACAAGGAGATATCACTCACCAATTACTGTCACAGGCAAAACAGACTTGACTTGGGGAAATTAGTTTAATTTCTTACAATTTAAATCAGAATAGGGTAAGAAATAAACCCAAATCTTAAAACACCTTCCTACCACCTCTCCCTTCTTCCTAAGCACAACTTCTCTCCTGATTTCTCTACCTCCTCCCCTCCCCCAACAGGTCAGGGGACTGGGGAAGGGGGTCTGGGGCCAGTTCATCACCCGCTGTGTCTCCTGCCCCTTCCTCCTCAGAGAGGAACTTCTAATGTGTGGAAAATCTTTAATTGTAACAAACAGTGCTTAGTCTTGCTGCTGACATCTCAAGAGTCAGAAATAGTTAAGCATTTGCTCATGGAGTTACAGAGAATGAAAAGGGGGTTGTGAAACGAGGTCCAGCCTAACTGCTACCGAATGTGGAATATGTAAAAACTTTATCAAGAAAGGATGTTCTTTAATGTTTCATTTTTGTAATTTACAAGCCTAATCAGGCAGAAGGGAGATTTAATCCATGAAAGATAGCAGCTAACAAGAAAACTCTAAGTGGTATCCATGCACTGGAAAAAAGTTTAGGGCTTGCCATGCTTTGATGACCTCAGACCTGGAAGATAACAAAGCTTGGGAGGAAATGCAAAATTTATGGGCCACAAGGACATTTGGCAATTCTCCCAAGATGAGGAAGATGCTAATAAAACCAGGTCAGTAATTTTGCTGGAATAGCTCCAAGTGGGTAAAAGGTAATTCTGGCAGGGGGAATCTGCAACCACCAACCCACAGAGCACTGATCCAAGCAACCCACTTACCAAAGAGAAGAGAAAGACTGAGTGTGGCAAGTAATTAGTATGAGAAACAAGAGAATTATTAACCAATAGAAGATAGAATACTAATTAATGAGAGAACTATTTAACTTGTAGTCAATGAACACTAATTCCTTTGATGGTCACATGTCCTGTGAGGAACACCAGCATGGGCTTGCTGGGCTCCAGCACAGACTTCCCCCAGGTCACATCTCCTTCTGGCATCCATCTGCTCTGGCGTGGGGTCCTCCATGGGCTGCAGGGTGACAGCCTGACTCACCATGGGCTGCGCCATGGACTGAGCTGGAGCACCTCCTGCCCCCATTCCTTTTTCACTGACCTTGGTGTCTGCAGGGCTGTTTCTTTCACACATTCTTACTCCTCTCTTTTGGGTGCTGTCACACACTGTGTTTTTTCCACCTTTTTAAAATGCTTTATCTCACATGCACTACCACCATTACTAATGGGCTCAGCCTTGGCCAGCAGTGGGTCCTTCTTGGAGCTGGCTGGCATTGGCTCTTTTGACATGCAAGAAGCTCATTACAGAAGCCACCCTTGCAGCCTGATCACTACCAAAACCTTGTCATTCAAACCAAATACAGCCCTGAACTTTCATTGAATTAAATTTTGCCCTTTAGCTTTAAAATTATAAAACTATGTAATCCATAGACTACAAAAAGTTTCATTTCCACAGGAAATAGAAGAATTCACAAAATAATGAATTGTAGCTAATAAAAGAAATGTTACCCTGTTAAAAAAAAAATCAAAGTAATTTCAGTGGCATAGATTTCTATTTATTACATTTGGAAGTGATTATTTTCCATCCTACTTCTATGAAGACAAAAACCAAAACTCTGACAGCTATCAAGAACAGGCTTACAATATCACTGGTTTATTTGTATTCGCACATTACATCTGCATCTTGTCAACAGTAAAATCTGTCCCTGAATTTAAAATTAAAGCCAGAATAGTCCTAAACCATCTTTTCGGGATTTGCTAGGTTTTTTGGGGGGGGATTGTTTATTTTTGTTTTTTAAAATTTATTTAATGTTCAGATTTTTTTGTGTTTCAAAATAATGTATTAAATTTGCAGGGTTCTTGATGCCTTTGAAAAAATCTTTACAGACTAAGCTCTCAAGTACAATTATTCTCCCCCCAATGTAAAATAATTCAATCATACAAAACCACGACTATGAAAGAGAAGTTTTAAACTGTAAAAGAAAAGATACCCAGATGCACAATTATTCACAAAAAAAATATTTCAAAGATATACTGCAAAAATAAAAATGTAATTTAAGGCTTTTCTGAGGATGCGATGTAAGATCTCCCAGCTATGTTTTCAAGGGGCTAGAAAGGATGGTATCAGGTGAGACTCTTAGGAGAGAAGGCTTAATGATCACAAAGCAGAGATTTGAAAGCAACTTAATGTAATTAATTTGTTCACCGTTTATATCTGTAGTTTAAATATAAGGATCAGGCTTTTTTTTTTTTTTAAATTCTTTTTTTAAATAAATGTAGAAATAAAAAACATCATCCCAAAAGACTTCAGCTGACTGATGACTGACACTATTTTCTTTTATTATTGTTCTGAAGTGGAACATTTTGGACTCAGAAATTATGTTTTCTTTTTCAACATCACATCATGTGGCAAGTGATATGTTTTGGCATGTAAGTAGAAAAACAAGTAAAAAATACAGACTTGCAATTCTCAAATTGAAAAGATCCTCTTGAAACTACCTGTTCTTAAAGGATTGGTTTCATTTATTAATCATTCCCAGTGGGAATAAGGAAAGAAATCATTGTTGTTTTCATTGCAGATTCTGCAAAAGTATATACAATGCTGAGTATATACTGTAGTTCTAAAAGCTAACATAATTTGGAATATTATTTTGGTTTTTGTTTTGGTTTTGTTTTTGTTTTGTTTTCCTGGGAAACATGGTCAGTGTTTCTTCTGGTTCATTCATGACTCACAGCTTGTTTTAATGTACCTTTTGATCTCATTTGTGTGTATTTCTGCTGTTAACTCAGTTGGTTAGTGCATGGTGCTAATAATGCCAGGGTTGTAGGTTTGTCCCCACATGGGCCATTCACTTAAGGGTTGGACACAATGATCCTTGCCGGTCCCTTCCAACTCAGAATATTCCGTGTCTCTGTGAAATTTCAAAGCCTCACTCTCATTTCTTTCCTGTATTTCTCCTGAGAATCAAACCTTGGAGGTTTCTCTTCCCCGTTATCCTGCCGCTTTATGAAACCTGTTCAGCATTTTATACATTTATACAATGGCGCCGAAGAGCCATGAGCCTGCTGCAATCAAAATTGTGATTGCAGCAATGGGGAGCGAGACCAAAACCAGCCACTAAGTACAGATTATATGGGCTGACCCCAAATCCAACTGCATTAGGGTTTATGCAGCCTGTAGGGACAGTGTGGCCCATGCAGGTCACCACAGCTGCCATGTGGACTTTCGCTGACCAAAGCTGGCTTGAGAACTTGTACAAACCTGCAGAGGTACTACAGCTCACCTGGCCAAAAGTTCTACATGGCCTCTGGTTTGTTCTCTAATGCAGTAATGAGGATACAGAGCAACAGGTCCTGCATCAAAGCCGCTGATGCTTTTATTTCTTTCCACCATTTTAGCTGAAAGGAGAACTTTCAAGGAAATGTACTGTAATGTATGTGGTGTAGCTTGTCTGTTTACCTCACTCAGTCTCCTTTCTTTAAATATATATTTGCATATAAATTGCTTGGAACAATATATTAGTAACCGAGGAAGGTGGAAAAAGAAATTTGAATGAATTGTAAATCCACCAGAGGTTATTTCAGACTCAGAAATTTATATAGAAAATGAAATCTCTTCACAAAATGCAGTTCCTTTAAATTGCCAGCACTCCTGTATTTGGATATTACATCACTGTTGTAAAAATAAAATACCACTGAAAGCAGGATAATTAATAAAACAGGGAGAAGTTTTTCACTTC
This sequence comes from Origma solitaria, assembly GCA_013397895.1. Taxonomy (NCBI): domain Eukaryota; kingdom Metazoa; phylum Chordata; class Aves; order Passeriformes; family Acanthizidae; genus Origma; species Origma solitaria. Next base: position 78,492 of record VZRL01000948.1, on the reverse strand, counting down.
ATTCTGATTTGGAAGTTCGGTATTTATAAATGTAGTAATTATTGAAGGGTAAAGCAGATTGCTGCCATATTCATTCTGTTAAGAAAACTTCAGAGTGGAAAAAGCAGCATGAAACAGCAAACGTTGAGAAAAAGATGACACTGGGTTCAGAGAGATTTGAAGGAGGAATATAAACTCAGGAAGCATAGTCTGAGTGAAAAACGACCCTTTTGAGGCAAACAATACAGAGGCAAAAGCAGAGTTGTGCATGAGCATATGTAATGACACTGTTTTTCAAACAACTATTTCCACACCTTCTCTGTTTTTCATATATACCAGTGCAAATCAGAGTTGTTAAAGGAGATGTTAGAAGAGTTAATTAGAGTGAGACAGAGATAAACAATTCTAGATTATTTCTATAGTCTCTGTTCAGGCAATCAGTAAAGAAAGCAAAAGAAGAGATACATAGATTAGGTGCAGCAACTAAAAAAAATGCATGATTTACAAAAAAACAAGGTAAAGAGAGGAGGAAGGCATGTTTTTTAAGGTCTTGATTTTTGTTTTATGAACTACATGAAAGGATTGATGAGTTTTTCAATGACCAGTCTTAAAAATATATATTATATATATAAAATATATTAATAATAGGTGTTTTCTATTTGGTTATAATAGGTATTGCAATATATGTCTATCTATATATAAATAAATAAATACTTCCTAGCTTTCTTTGCTGCTTGTTTGCTTTTTTGAGATATTGGGATGCATTTGAAAACACACAGTTGAGTACTGGGTCCATTGAAAGAACTGAACCCTTTTCTTTAAATGAAATCAAAGTATCTCCACTAATTGTACATGTCCAAGTTCTTAAATTTTAAATAGAAAAAAACCCTTGTCATTGTAAAACTCTGAATGAAAAGTGAGAATACTGAATGTGTTCTATTTAATTAGAAGAAAACACAGATGTGTTACCTGGATAATTACAGTTTGGCTAGCCAGCATTAATCTGAGGTTAATAGCTGGCTTGGACTTGTGTACTAAAGAAATAAAGTGAAATTAAAAACAAAAACAAATTAAAAAAACCCCCAACCAAACAAAAAAACCCAAAAAACCCCACCCACTTCACCATTAAAAAAAAACCCTACAAAAAGTATGTAAAGTGGATTGTGACAAACTAGGTTTATCTACTGCTTTCTTCTGCCTGTTGTTTTAAAAGAGACTAAAGATTACCTGGAAAATGTAATAGTGGTTACAAACTGTAGTGGGAACTGCAGGACATTTGGGCTGGGATCACAAAACATTTTGGTTATATGGTGTATATTTAGAGTTGTTCTTATCACACATCAAAATTCGGTTTTTAACCTGAAATCCTCAATCAATAAGATCTCTAGTAAGTTGTTTCAGGGTCTGGTTGTATTTGCCTGACCATTTTTATAAATAACCTGGGAAAATCCCAGTACATGTATCAATACAAAGAACCATGCCTTACTGAATAATGTTGCCAAATATCTAATGGGTAGGAAGAAAGCACACCACTCACTCTATCTCTTCTCTTCAAGAGGGTTGAAGAAGGGATTTTTATGAGGGCAGTAATAGAACAAGAGGGAATGCCTTTAAACTGAAAGAGGCTAATTTTAGATTAGGTATTAGGTAAATATTCTTTACTGCCAGGGTGGTGAGACTCTGGAACAGGTTGTCCAGGGAAGTTGTGGATGTCCCATCCCTGGAAGTGTTCAAGGCCAGACTGGATGGAAATCTGAGCAACCTGATCTCGTGGAAGGTGTCCCCACAGCAAGGGATAGGAACTAGATGATCTTTAAGGTCCCTTCCAACCCAAACCAATCTATTATTCTATTATTATTCCCCTGGTCAGTATGTTGGTGTCTTCAAGGTAAGTAGGCACAAATTATTTTTGATCAGGGACTTCTCTTGTGGAATATCATTTGTGGTAACCTGATTATCACAGATATTAGCAGACTATACTATCAAAAACACAATCCGATTTTAGGACACCATTAAATAGACAAGATTCAGATTCCTGAGGACATCATAAATTGCATGGTTGAGATGGCAGGAACACTTGTATATTTATGAAAGTCTGGAAAATTACAGAGTAAGTGTACATAGGTAGACCAGACAAAGAAAGTGATCAGAATGCAGCACTGAGCATGTTGAGATGGCTGTGAAGAGCAATCAATCAAAATCTATCAAAATACCCTTTAGAAGCTGAGGATTTCAGTTACACCTTTTTTCCTATCGTTGTAGCACATGAGAATATGATAGTTGTGCTGGTTAGTTTTGAGTCGCTTTTCCTATTTAGCGAGACAGTCAAAGGCAAATACAAAGAGAAAATAAGGGACAATAGGAAATGTAGAGGACATAGAAGGATATACGTGTTTATGTTTATATCCTCAGGTTATCAGGGCCTTGGCACAGGTTGGCAACAAATTTTGCCTTTGTACTTTGGTTTCTCCTCCATTTTCTGTTATCTATACTGCTATCTTACATTTTGGGCTTGTTTCTTCTTATAGCGAGACAGAATCTATCTACTCCTGTGCTGCTGGTTAAATAGTCAGAATTTTCTTTTTTCCTAATGAAGAAGAAGGGGAAGAACAGAAAAGAATTCACAAGTGGAGCAAGGGCAAAGTAGATCCCACAGGACTCTCAGCAGGGCTTCAATTAGTTCAGCACTGTTATATGCTACCCATTTTTCGTCTTGCTAGAACACCAAACCGGTGGTCGTGTAGGTCTTTAAATCATAAAGCTAGAATCTGCAGAGAAAAGTAGAAGCCTATTCATCTTCCTCTTCTCAGAAATATTTTCCCAAAATTTTCTCCATGCTCTTCCCACATCTAATTGCCCTTTCTCCAATCTGTTTAAGAGGTGATGGATGAACATGAGCCCCAAACTTCTATTATAGTTGTAGGTCTTTTGTGCCGGTTAACATAGTCAGTTACCTTTCTTTAGCACCTTCTCTACATCATTGCATTGTTGCATTGTTGTCACAATGAACATTTCAAATGACAAAATTCATAATCTTTTGTTTAGTTTCTTCTTCTGTCCATGTCAAACTAGTTTTTTGGCATAGGCTGTAAGCCTCCCTTAATAAAAATCATTTCTGTATTCTGTATAAGAAAAACTCTCTGGCACTGAGAGTTACTCTTGTACCTTGCTGGCAGGAAGGAAGAAACTTTGTGCACTGACATGCTGCATGATCTCCTACATAATGAAAATGCAGCAAATGTGTTCAAAATGAAAGGAAATAAAGAATGACAATAGAGGTCCTGTTATGTAAAATCCTCTTAGCTTTTGAAATGTCACTTTCAGTTGTCGTGATGAAACTGAATAAAGGAGGCAAACAAAAGACCTCTAAGGAGGGCATACAGAAAGAATTTCACATGGGGAGTGGGTCTCTGCAGAGTGTTGATGCCAAGGTCCAGTATTAGGAGGGTACTTACAGTACTGGGAGATGTTATCCTCAGATAAGATACTAAAATGATGTCCCATCTGCTTATTTTTAACATCACTTTGAGATGATAAAGATCTCATGATACCGGCTCAAGGGACATGATGGTGATGATATTAGGGAGGTTAGGGAATAAGGAATAACTTTGTTTCCAGCTGGAAAAATCACCCTTTGTTAAATATTATCATTACAAATTAATTGGCAGTGTAACAAACATTCATGGCTATACAGCATGCAAGATGTTATACAGGACAGACTGGTGACCATTCTGGTCTGCGTAATAGAATGCTCTGAAGTGGTTTAATTGTGAAGTTACCCATGGAAATGAAAAGAAAACAATATGCTGACATACTTGCAGAAGTACCTTTCCTTGAGTACACTTCTGCTTACTTTAACAACAAATTCTACATAAAATTGGGTGGAGTTTATGAAGAACAAAAGTTTTGAAGATAAGGTGTGTATTTAAATGCCTAGTGGTGGATTTACATGAATATTGCCAGACAGATATTTCAGTCATCTGCTTTCTTAATACATTTCAGTAAAAAGATACCAATTCAACATTTGAGCTGTATCTCGCAAGCATAAGCCACAGTAACTGCAACAGAAATGTAATTAATCACAGTCCCAAAAGATTATTTCCATGGTCTACCCAGGACTTAATTATGTAGCTTGGAAAGCTTCTGAAACTATACCTGCCATCTGCAGACACAGCCCAGTGGGTAGGTGGTGAGACAGCGTGTCAGAATTCCCCACAGTGTTTCTTAGGCACAGGCTGTGAGTTAGCAAGGATACCCAAATGTTTTGATTATTCTGCCTGGAGAGGCACTTGCTGCCTTTCAACACCCAAGTTAACAAAGCCACACTCTCCATCTCAGAGTTCAGGGGAGAGGATGAGAGAAGGGAGAACATGTAGCAATTATCATGAAAAGGAGCACCAGAATCAGATGATGAGGAAGTACAGAGAGAGGCTCTAATACGCAAAGGGAGACAGAAAGTAAGAACCAGTCATCATACTCTGGGAACAGGAAAGCAGACAGAAGTTGTAGCAGGGCACTTTTCACAAAAATAATTGCTAATTCATTATTGTCTTCTGTTGGAACTCAATCAAGAGTTGCAATTTAGTACTAATACTCTTTCTAACAAAGTGAATAGCTTCACTTTTAGCTTACTGCTTCTAAGAAACCAGAAAATTGAAGAAAAGGTGCATTAAGCATGTCCAGAGAAGAGAAAGTTGGTTGTTCAGTTGTAATCTTTTATTCATTTTGATGATTAAAGCTAGGTTTTTAATCTTTGGTTTTGCATATTTCAGGTGAACCTTAGCAATGCTGGTATTAAAGTAGAACCATACACTTATAGATTGTACAAAGGAAACAATGAAAATTTAATTACACAGTGGTCTAAATATTTATAAAAACTCATTGTTTTAAACTGTTGTCTGTTATAACTTCAGGTTACTAAGTGTACTTACTAAATTTTGATGAATGCTCGCAGTAAATTATATATGAAACATAATTCATAGTTGTATTAGTTTTAAAGGATATTCCTTGGAAATCACAAAAAGTATTACATAAAACAAGTCTTTAAATGCAAAAATATTCTTATTACTTCCATTAGCTTGCATGTTGATTGAACAACAAGTTAATGAAAATCTCTCTTTAATACTCTGTATTGTCCTGTTTCATGCCATGAAAGAGATACGGGGGTAAGTTATTGATCTATAACTCATACAAGTAATGATGTCTATGAAACAGAATATTTATGGGGCAGCCACTTTTTAAATTAAAAAAGGCTCCAAAAATAATATTCAAAACACAGAACAAACCCCAAAATACATTAGCATCTATAGATGGCAAATACCAATGAAGACTTCAGCTTTAATATCAGAAACATATAAGATTTAAGACATTATTCTAGGAACTAAAGGGCATTGTTAGTTAAGGTAGGCATTTGAAGCAGAAGTTGATCTCTCACTAAACCCTAGCAAAACTGAATCAATATTTGCAAAAACGTATCGAATTAATGAAAGTGTTGATTCTGTCCTTTTAAATAGATTCTTTAAATACTCAGAGTGATAATTACCAGCATGCACATAAAATTATGAACAAAAACCTGATGAAGTACAATTCTTCTCTATATGCACTAGCAGAATCTCTATTCAAAATGTCACTGTGAGCCATGAAATATAAATAGCAGCTGAAATGTCAATCTATCCAAATACATGATCATGAAAGATTAGATATATAGGATTATAGAATATCCTGAGCTGGAAGGGACTCAAGAGTTGTTAAGTCCAACTCAAAACTCCACACAGGGAAATCTAAAACTGAAACCATATGTCTAAGAGTGTTGTCCAAATGCTTCTTGAACAGCGACAGGCTAGGGGCCATGACTACTTCCCTGAGGAGCTTTTTCTGATCATTACTCATACTTTTAGTGAAGAACTTTTTCTTAATGTCCAATTTGAACTCTTCCTGGCACAGTTTTCAGTCTTCCCCTTGTAGCCTGTCACCTAACACCAGAAAGGAGAAAGACCCTGCCCTCTCCACTCCCTACATGTTGTTAAAGACACCTCAGTCTCCTCTCCTCTGAGCTGAAAAAACTTGTATCCTCAGGCACTCCTCATAAGTCATGCCCTTTAGTCCTTTCATCATCTCTATTGCTCTTCTTAGGAGGAACAATAATATGAAGTTTGTGAATTGAGAATTCAGGGTTTATGTGTTTTTTTCTTTACGAATATTTATTTTCTCACACAATCTTTCACAGAACTCATCTCCCACAACTTTAGGTACTTACTTGGATATGTACCATAACAGCTCCTGAATCATTCACCTATATTCCTTTTCCTGATCAGTGGGTAGAAGAAGGCACTTAGAGGCAAAATTAAACTTACCTATCTGAGCTTCTGGTTCATGACTTTTTTTTCACTAGAAATTCTTTTTTCTCTTCACTGATTAAAAAGTATCTAGAAAAGGTATGAATGTCTGTCTTATAGACATACAAAAGAAGGTAAGTACCATCCCAACATTATACTCCAAGTATTAACTTCAGCCTATAATTTAATGTCCATAAGACTGTAAATACCAGTACCAAGGCTACTAAATAAGAGTCCAAATTAATAATGAATCTACTAGCTCAACACTGTTGGGACAAAATGATAAGTATCACAAATAGGACAGGGTGCTGTTCAGAAATATTTTAGTTCTGTTAATTACTCAACCAGACTATTTTTGCAGTTGATTGACTTCATAGCATCATGAGTTTAATGTCTATCATGAACTTTTACAGTAAATTAAAACGTAATTTAGCTAAATTGTGTTGTAGGAATCACAAGATTTCATCCAGCAACTCCTGCATCAGGCACATGATTTGTATGAACCCTGGAAACCCTATCCATATCACTCACGAAATAGAGGCATTTTCCTTTCACCAAATAGCATTAATTTTGAATTATGGTATTGTTAAATATGTACCTAAACCCCCTTTTTAATATGTACAGGAAATAAAAAAGCTTATGGAGCCAGACTCCACTCCATGTGATACAATCTAAAGATAAGAAGCAATGGCTGTAAGCCATGGAAATTTTCAGTTGGATATAAGAAGAAAAATTGCAGAGTACATGGGTGGGGACTGGAACAGGATGCTTAACAAGCCTGTGAAATCTTCATCTTCGGGGACTTTCAAATTTAAATGTTCAAGCCCTTGCTCAAAGTGATCTAAATTTAAGGTTAGTACTGCTCTGAGCAGGATTTTAGTCTACATAATCTCTAGAGATCCCTTCCAACCTAAATGATTAGATACATCTATGATTTTAAGAGGTGATTCTTGTTTGTATTCTAAATTAGCTATTTTCTGATTACGGGCTATTCTAATGTGTTCAAGCTCTGTCTCCTCTCATAATTGTTTGTTTTCCATGTATGAACTTGAAGGCAATGACTTCATAATCTTGTCTTGGATATACTTTGCTAGTTTTCCAAATCTTGGTCTGCCCTTGTAATTTTTCCCTATATTTTTAATATATCAATATCCCTCTTAAAGCCATTCACCAAAAAATGCATGTAGGTGTGGTAGCAAAAGTCTCTCAAGTGCTGTACACAAATACAGCCTCCTCACTTCTATTTAATATTTTTCTAGTAATGAATTTCAAAAGTATGTGCACCAGCTTAGCTGTAGTGTTGCTCAGGGAGCTCATGTTCACTTAATTAGTTACTATTTCCTCTAAGTTCATCAGTTGCACTAAACACCAGGATGTCATTTCTCATACTGCAAGTGTGACCTATACACTTTGTTCCCTGATGCATGCCCTTCCACTTGGCTTTGTTAAACATATGCCGTCCAAAGAAAAGTAATTTCCTCGCAGCAATATAATTTAGTTGAGTTGGTCTTTCCCCATTATTTATTACTCACTAATTATCCATTATCAGAAAATTTGATCAGATCATTGATGGAAAGGTTGAAAAGCAAGAACTAACTTTTCAGAGTCATCTGATTATGCATCCTGTTGACGCTGATACTTCATTTGTAATTACTTTCTAAAACATCTTTCATAGCTGATATTTAAGCTTCATTGATTTTGCATAGAGTTATCTTCACCAGAAGGAAGAAAGACAAGGAAAACTGCTTTATAGAAGTTTAACTGTGTTATGTTAATGCAGTTATTTGCTGCAGTTATCAACCAAACCCATTGTGCAAAAAGATCCCACATTTGTTTGATAAGGTACATTTTCCATAAAGCCATGTTGATTGCCATTTTAATCTTTGCCAACAAAATCCCTTGTCAAAGTGACATCACTGTCAAAAACCCCAACTTCATCATATTATTTGCCCTCTTTGAATATTGTTAGACCAGGACACAGTTTAAAAGATAAAAAAATCCCCACCTCAGTATCTAACAGAGACTTATTAAAGTAAATAGGGAAACGTTATTGTCATAAATGTGAGCTTTCTTTGCACACTTTTGATTCTATGGATATTTTTTAATGATGACTGAGATGAGCATTTTTTTGTGCCTCCTAAAATGTAGTGGCTTGATAAACATATCTCTATTATGGTAATGCAATTTATGTATTTGTTATCTTTTTTATGTTTTTGTCTCTTTTCCATTCATTCATTTATTCATTCATTGGGCATGATAAAGAACATATGAAGAACATCACCTTTCATATTTTTTGAAAACATGTAGCAACATTGCTTTTACTATGTAAAATAAATAGCAATGATATAAGTGCTGAAAATATTTGCAGAGTAAACCCAGAAATGTTTATTTGGGATCATTATTCATTTTCTAGATTCCTGAGACTGGAATGGATAACTTCTTGATTCATGGGGACAAAAGAGGCAGCCTACCCTTCCCTTGACTTAACATGTAAAAATAAAAATGAATATTGTTTCTGTGGTGTAGTGCCCGGTATTTCTGTCTGGGATTGTTTGGGACTGAGAGTTAAAATCATGTCACGCTAGTGGTACATGTGTGAATCCACTGCAGAGACTGCGACTAGGTCACATCCCTCTCTTGGTCATACAGGGTAAAAAAGATCTGCACATGTTCAGCAGCCACGTGATTGTGCTGAACAGAAGTCTAGACAGTAGTCTGAAAATTCCAGAAAGAAAAGGCAGACTCACAATAAAAATGGCAGACATGAGATGCATTTTCGGTTGCTTAGATTTATAATTTTTGGAAGTTCTTTCCTGTCTTATGTACAAACTTAATTTTGTTATTGAATATCTGGAGTCACAAACTGTTGGGTAGGAAGACCTGGCAAAAGATGATATTAAAAGCACAGGAGAAATGGAACTGGGGACAAGTTTTGGCTTGTCCTGACTTGTCCAGCCCCAGTCACTGAGATAGCCAGAGGGCAAGGCTTATCAGCCTTTGTTAGTGTTAATGGTCGCTCAGCAGGAAACAAAAGGCTGCTCCTGGGTGGACCCCGAAACTCCCAAATCTTATCATTTCAATTGGAAGCTGAAAAACCAGTTTTTAGAGGTTTAATATGTAACATCTATGGTAATACAAAGACTCTCATAGGCTATATGCAAATAATGTAGAGTTTGCATCTTGTACTGGATTGGTAGGTGGAAATTAGAATGTTCATCAGGGAACCTTTTTTATGTTATTGGAAGCAACACATTGTATCCCTTTTTCTATCATTCCCTTTTCTATCTTCTCTTACTTCCCTCTGTAACTCTCCCCAATCCCCCTGCTCTGCCACGGAGCTGCGCCTGGCGGCCTTGTGGCAGGGTTCCCTTCCTCCCACTCCTCTTTCACAATAAACTGGCATCTTCTGAAACTGAAGGGCAGAATGAGATGATTCAAACTGTCCGCAGAGGTATCCCACGGCAGGCACCCCCTGATTTCTCCTTCAACAAACTTCAAATTTTACAGGACTTTTTAAAATTCCCATCATTTTATGTTTTGCAAGTGCCTCTGCTAATCAATATTTATATATTGGGATTGAATGGTCATCAAAGATGGGTAAAATATAAATGTACCAATCAGTCTAGCAATCAATGTATGAGTAATTAAAAAAAAAAAATCTGGTATATTATAATGAATGTTTCTATTAGGTTTCCAGCATTTTTAAAGACGGGCCTTTAAAAGGTTATGGTGTCAAGAACAAATTAGGTACATAAAAGAAAGTATTCCAATTAACTACATATAAATATGAACATTAATTTACATATAATTATTTTATCCCTTTAAGTTCTGTGTCGCTTTGGAGAAAAAAAAGAAAGGCTAAATTAACAGTGTATAATTTTATTGATGCCCTTTTCAATAAAGGGTTAATTTGAATGAATTGCTGAGCTGATGTATTAGGACACAACCAAACTGGAAAGCAGCCAGCTGACATCCTGAGAAGTTCATGCAATAGTATGCATTAGGCTAAAGTAGCTACCAGATATATTATCCCAAAGCCTCTTAAAGCTGTTAACACTGGGTCTGCTGAGAATATGCAGCAGAAAATCAGACTAGGCATTGTCAGGAATCTACCTGGAATTTCAATTGAAATCTTGCTGAAACCTCCCTGATTCTTTATTTTTCTTTTAATTATTGCTTGCCCACCCCAGTAAATTGGTCTAATCTCACTGAAAATATCATATTGAAGCTTTCAGGCCAGCATAGTAAGTAATCATCAAAAATCAGTTGTTAACTAGCTATACTGGTTACACCTGATAGCCAAGGGACAAATCTGAACATGTTATTAATTTGTTTTATATGTGTTCAGTGCCACATAAAACATGGTTCCACTCCAGAGATACTCATAATCTGAACAGACTAACATAGCAATAAAATCCGATGCTCTGTTCCAAATTAGAGAGTTTATTGGAGTGACTTCTGTGAATATGACTTATTTAAAAAAAAAAAAAAAAAAAGGGGTCAGTGTCACAGTTTAATTCCAATAGGGAGCTGTGTAGATTTTGGTTGGGATAGTTAGATTTTTTTCCTGGTAGCTGGTACAAAGCTGTGTTTTGGATTTAGTGTGGGAATAGTGATGATAACACACTGATGTGCTGGCAATTCCTGAACAGTGATTACCATGAGTCAAGGACTTTTCAGTGCTCTGCCAGTGAGGAGGGGCACAGGAAAATGGGAAGGGGCATGGCCAGGATAGCTGACCCAAACTGGCCAGAGGGATATTCCACATGATGTCATCCTCAGTGTATAAACTGCGGGGCCCCGATCACTGCTGGAGACGGATGAGGTATCAGTTGGCAGGTGGTGAACAACTGTATTGTGCATCATTCAATCTTCCTGTGCTTTTCTTTCTCTCCTTTTCGTTGCAAATATTATTAGTGAGCATGGTTTCATACATTATGGGATATCCCTCAGGTCAGTTGGGGTCATCTGTCCCAGCTATGTCCCCTCCCAACCCCTTGAGCACCCTGAGCCTCCTCGCTGGTGGGGCAAGGTGAGCAGCAGCAAAGGCTTGGACTCTGTGTAAGCTCTGCTCAGCTGTAATGAAAATATTCCTGTGTTATCAACGCTGTGTTCAGCACAAATCATAGCCCCATATCAGCTACCATGAATATATTTAACTCTGTCCCAGTCAAAAACAGTATGGTCACTAAGTGATTTAAAAGTAAAGTATTTAAGTATTCACTATTAGGAGGAACCATTACATTGACAATTTCCAGGAAAGGTTCCTTCTGACATTGAGATAAGACAGAAAAGCTGTACTAAAGTATGATTTTTTTGCTGCATGAAAAAACAAGCATAGCTTGCCCAAGCAAGAGGAATTTTACCTTTCAGTTTCTAATGTGCACGCCAAGATTGTGCTGCTCTAGTATTAAAATCCACTCAGCTCAATGCCTGTCTGCAGGAACTGCACATTTGTAATTAAAAGGAGATTAAGGTAATTTACTACTCTCCTGTCTGCTGCCCACTAATTTTCTTTCAAAAGGAATAGCAGCGCACTTCAGGGATCCAAGCACACTAACCACTTGGATGAAATAAGGGCCTAGTAAATAATATAAGTGGATGTTATCACATCTTTTCATACCAATTGAGTAATTAGATTGATCTGCTTCTTCCTAACAGTGACGAGGAAGCTGAAGCTTTCTGAGATTAGAGTTTCTCTGGGTTGCCTTTTCAATCAAGAGGAGGATCCAGATTGCCAGTGCCTTAATATTTTCAACAGGTACTTTTCATTTATTCATAAAAAAGCCTGGGATTCATCTGACCATGTGTAAATCTGTGCCTGAGCTGAGCACTTAGCTCCTCATACAGCAAAGAGCAATAAGCATTTTACCAGGCAGCTCACTGCGCACAGCATAGTAATACAAATCATGCCCTAATATTTTTTTGTCTTCTTTCTTCCATGAATAGTAAAATAGGATGACTAGGTCAAGTGCAGATGTCTATACTGTGGTCATCTAGATCAACATTCATAAGCTGATAGCTCTGTAATGGCATGTAAGGTGCCCCTAGCACACCTAAAACATTTACACAAGGCTCAAAAATATGATACAAGGTCTGTGGGAAATTCATGTTATTCTCTAGTGATGGATGAAGGCTGTAGCGGGAAGTACCCTTGACTTTGTATAAAGTCCCCAACTGTCTAAGTTAGTCAACTTCCACCTTTAGACATAGAGAATCCCATTCAAGTGACTGAATGTATCATATTTTGAGCAATTATCTTCTCTCTTCAGTGTTTAATAGCTCCTGTTAATTATTAAACCACACAGCTGAAAAGCTCTGATTCAATATAACAGCAGTATGCAAATTCCATGTACTGTATAGTGTAGCATATGACAGGATTGTTGTTTCAATTTTAAAAAAAATTAATTTTTCTGTTGGGATAAACTGTTGAGCTTTGAAGTTTATTCACTATGCATTTGCTCAAAACAGTTTAACGTTGCTACTATTTCTTCATTATGAATGATATATGTCATTTGGTGTGACACTGGCAGAAACTGTGGGATAAATATTTTACTTTTCCATCAGGATTTATCAGCTACTTAACAACTGAAAAACCAGGAAGTAATCTACCTTCCACAGTCCATGCTTATTTTTCAGCCTATTGGATAAATGAATGCACCTCTTGAAACCTGTTAAAAAATTAATCATTTTTAGGATGCACAAGACAATACTAGCTCCAGTAATGCATGCATTCCTTTGGCATAGATTACTGCATAATATTTAAAGACAGCTGTTTCTCCAAGAGCCAGAGATGGTAGGACAGATGGATAGGCAGAGGGGTGGCAAATTCCTCAGAGGGCTTTATCAACTGCTTGCCATATTCAAAAGGTAGAAGACAATAATTTACAGTGTAGCAGAGCTTACATTATATAGTCAGTGTAAGTGGTTTGACCCGTAAATCTGATCAAGTTCTTAATACTTGCATTAATACGCTTGTCATCCTCTTCTGCTGAGGGAACTAATTTAAACATATGCTTTAAATTCTGAAGAATGCTATTTCAAGGGCACCAGAGTCCATCTCTACAATTAAAAACAATCAGATAATCATTAAAAAGTCCACATGACAGCACAAGACATTGTAAATAGCACAATACCATGTTAAATCTTTTCATATCACTTCTACTTCTGCCCACGTGGCAAATCTTTTGCAACTTATCTGTTGCTATTTGTGTTATTTTATGAAGTAGAATGAATGGGCCAGGCTTTTTGTGTTAAGAGTTCTCTCACCAAAGACTGGGGTTTCAATATAAAATTATAATTTATAAGCAAGAAAACAAGCACATGCGATACTCTGCAAAATTGCAGAGTACTTATTTGTGACATAAATTTATTATTGTGCAGCTGTATACAAAATAGGTACTTCTCTATTCAGTGTCTCCTTACTAAAGCAGCTCAGTGTGTTCTCCCTCAAACTATGATTCATGAAGTCACCCGAGTTACTGCATGGAGGTAAATAAAGCTGTGCACAGAGGATATAAGCTACAAAGCACACACAAGAATCCAAACAACAGAGTAAATGTACATTACCATGCTAACACAGTGTCCCAGCACTCCATGCACTCAGAAGCGTTTAAAATGAGTGTGGCTTGCTTTAAAAAGCAAGCTTTTTGAGACAAAATATAGAGCATACATGGTGTGATGCCAATTCAGTCTCAAGAAATTGAAATCATTCAGTTTTACTCCAGCTGTCCCCTCAACATTTACACCTGAGAACAGATTTTGATTCCTTCAAACGTGGATGAAAAACCTCTCCTATATCTTTGAAATTATTCAGTTGCATTAGTTCTTTAGAAATTGTGAGAGTTTAGAAATAAGTGCTTGTCAGTTATTGATTCAGTGTTCCTGTCTTCCAGCCCATGTTCATATTGGATATTTTGTGGCAGGATTTCTCTCTTCAAACAAAGGATCTGGAGATATGTTTTAAAATAAAAGCCAAGAATTCTCTTGCATTTAGATGATATCAGTGACTAAGGATGAAAAAAAAAAGCTAACTGTGACAAAAACTCCTCTTTCAAGTGTTGTCAATATTGGGATAGGAAAATCTGTCCTTGTGGTAAAAAGGTGAAACCTACGTACATTTTGCAATAGAAAAGATACTTGCAAGAACCAAGTATACCCTCCAGAAGGGTAAAAATAATTTATATTTTGAAGCCTTTTCATTCTTTTTGGAGGATGTGAGAAGGAACTCAGAGTTCTCCAGCACTGGCACTTGACAGTTGCAGAGTACAGCTGAAAGTTCCTAAATACCCTTTGAGACAGAGAGCAGTTAATGTAGCCTGGAATGAGGACACAGGGAAAAGAAACACTAAGAAAGAGGAAAGAAGAACAACAGATGGCATAGCTGAAGTATAGTCAGCAGCATAAACTGCAAGGGAAACAAACAAATCCCAAAGGCTGCGAGTAATAAATTTGCACAGTGGGGAACACACAGTTCTGGAGAAACTTCAGTCAGAAAATAAACTGTGCATCAATCCAAAGCTTTCTGTTTAGTGTTAGTTGTCCTAGTAGATTTTCAACAAGCTTTAGGAATTTTTCCCCTTACAAGTCTGTTTTGAGATTGCAAGCACCTGCAGGAGGAAAAGACTTTTCCTGAAGCCTGAGGTGTCCTTGCAGCACCATGTCAATGCCCTGCAGACTGAAGAAGACCCATCTTTAAGGGCTTAATAACACAACTGCCAGTCCCAAACACTGTTTAGGCCACTTTGCCGTGCGAAAAGCTCAGAATGGAGTCACAGGATGGTGCTAACTCCAGGCTTGGCAGAGGTGAGGTCTGGTTGCCTCATCCTGGGTAACACATCCTGACAAAAATTCCCACTGTGGCAAACTGTGTGAAGAAGCAACTGCTCATACACACATCACAGTCAAACAAGGATCACCCCGAGTTATGGGACAGATGGCATCTGTGACCATCGAAGCTTCCTCAAATATGCCTCCCTGGAACTTGGACTGTTCTAAGCCACTGTGACAGGAACTTGAGATAAGATAAAGGTGGCACTATTGTCCAAGTGTTGACAAAGCTGGGGGAGAAGAGTGTATTACTGATAATGGTCACAAAGGATATGCAGAATTTATGGGCAACAAGGAAAACCAACTCAGAAACTGTGCTGAAATCAACTCCACATCAGTAAAAGGTAATTCTGGCAGGGAAAAAGCACAACCACCAACCACAACCCACGGACAAAAGATACCCGACTCAAAACAAAAGAGTCAGCATGGGACTAATTAGCATTAGAAGTAAGGGACTCTTTCAACCAATAAATGTGTCCCAATGAGCATTAATTCCTTTGTTTGCTAAAATGTATAAATAATGACAAGCTTTGAACAACATTGAGACCCCCACAAACAAGAATCACACAAGCACAGAACTACAGAATAAGTGGAGGTGAAAGAAGCCCACAAGGATCGTCAATTTCAACTCCTGTTCCAACACATCACCATACCCAAGAATCCCACCATGCCTGAGAGTATTCTCCAAATGCTTCTTGAACTCTGTCAGGCTGGTGCTGTGACCACTTCCCTGGGGAGGTTGTTCCAGTGCTCAACAACCCTTAGGGGGAAGACTCTTTTTCTAATATTCAACCTAAACCTACCCTGACACAGCCTCAGGTCATTTCCTGAGAAATGTCACGTCTGGTCACTGGTTACCAAAGAGAAGAGATCTGTGTCTGCCTTTCCTCATGAGGTCCAGGGTAAAGAAGGACCACTGGGATGCCACTGGATCCATGGGTATGTTCTGCTTTATCTGTCTGTCTCTCCCTCTCTCTCCCCCAACTCTCTTTTCTATTTCTTTCTTGTCCAGCCTGGCGAAGAGGAGGATCTTACAGCATGTTCTAGCATCTAAAATGGGACTTTTTATAAGGGCATGTAGTGACAGGACAAGGGCTGGTGGCTTTAAACGGAAGGAGAGTAGGCTTGGATTCCATATTTGGAAAAAATTCTTGACTGTGAGGGTGGTGAAAAACCAGCACAGGTTTCCCAGAGAATTTGTGGAAACCCCATTCCAGGATATGTTCAAGGCTAGACTGGATGGGGCTCTGAGCAATGTGGCCTAGTGGAAGATGACCCTATCCATGGGGTGGGGGGAATAGAACTTGATGATTTTTAAGGTCTCTTGCAACTGAAATAATTCTATAATTCCATTCTTTTCAAGAATTGTAGCATGATGGAGGAGATATGTTGATCCAGGCTCATCTGAGGACAGCTCTGCTTGGCAGCAAATGTCTGAGTGCTGCTAAGCTCAGAGTCAATGATCTGGTGCCATGTAAGGTCATACATGATCAGCCATTTTTGAAAAAGGAGTTACAAGGTTTAATCTAATTTTATGATGAGGGGATACTTGTGAAACCTGTTTTTCAATAGTGGGAGACACAACTTAGAGCAGGAATCTTACTGTACTGACGTATTTTTTCATTGTTGTAAGGTCATGACTCCCCTGTTTGTAGTTTATACTTCAGTGCTAAGTCAAAAACTATAATGATGTAAAACTGCAGGTGACAGGGACATACCCTCAGACAAAATTTTGGCTGTGATTGTGGAGCTATTGAATGAGGTGACTACATCCCAGTCACCTTATTATCATAACATGATTAGGAACTGGATCCCAGAAATAAAAGAACATTGTTGCTGTGGCTGGCATTATCTCAAGTTTGAGACACCACTTCTCTGAGGGTAACTAAGAATAAGCCAGGAGCAGGAAATATAGCTCAGCTAAAAAATAAACTAAAAGCACCCAAAAATCCTGCAATAATCTGACTGCACTGAGCAGATTAATATAAACAAAGACAAAAACATAGTAAAAGGAAGTAAAGATGGAATAAATGGCCAGGACATTAAGTGACAGAGCATAGATTTAGGCATTAAAAACAAAGAATTGAAATCACAACTAATTCTGAGTGCACAAATTAGAGTGGGATTCATATGTTTTCTTCCAGAAAAAGAATTAACAGAAGAATAGTTTCACTACATTGTCTTTCAGTGAGGACAGAGTGGATTTACTAGACTATCCAGTACATCTGCACAAGAGTGGCAGCTGGAGCATAGGACCTGAAAGAGACCAGGCATTTCTGGATCAGCTTCTAATGGTCAAATAAGATTCCCTAAGGACTCTCAACTGCACTAGATGAATCTGCTGCAACAATTGATTTGAGACCAAATTTCTACCTCAAGATGAGCTGAACCTCTACCTTCAGTCTTTTTCGTGTTAGATCAGTTTGACCCCAGCTGATGTCTACAATTTAGACTACTTTGCATGCACACATCTAGCAAATAATAAAACTGTAGACACTGTAGACACGTAGATATCTCAACATGGAGCTGAAGCCCACTCTCTAGGAGATACATACCTCATCTGAGTGAGAGGAGAGTAGGAGCTTAATCCAGTTACCTAAAATATCCATCTAGGACCCCTCAGACATCACAGAGTAGTTGAGCCATTTGTAAAGTGCTGACATATGACAAAGTAAAACAGATTTGCACCATCCTGGACCGCCAGCTGAAGACCTTGGGACATCCCATTTGGTACTAAATATTTATTTAGAAAATTGAATTGACTGTGAGGGTCTATGACATTGATACCTGTATCTCACCTAATCTCATGGATTGCCTTAGTGAGCAGAGCCTGATGCTTCTCAAGTGGAATTTGTTCTTCTGAAACAATGCCTAAATTAGGTCACTGCTCTGAGCTGCTAATACCTATACCTTTGGATTGACTATAAAGCAAATTAAGATGATTTAATGTAAAGGTAGATATTGAAAAAGGGATTAGGTGAACTGCAAATTTTTAGCCCAGACTACAAGGGCAGCCCTGGTAAACCTTAAGAAGAAATGAGGTATTTATGGCCCCACTTTTGCATTGTTGAACACAGAAAGATTTTGGACACTTAATTTAATAGGAACAAAATTGGAGTCTAATTTTAAATCAATATGAAAAGCTTCACCAAAATGGAAAACAATAAAACTGTTTTATAAGTGCAAGCATATGTATATATATTAAGGAGACTATAACAAATATGTTGAGGTTATACACTTTTAATGTCTTTGCAAAACAGGACTGAATAGCAACATCATGGGCTTTGAACTGAAATCTCTGGCAGTAGCTGACAATTGTACAAGTTCACTATGTGGCAGAAAAGACCCTTATGCCTGCAAATAGCCAATGTACTATCATTATCTAGAGAGGAAAAAACCATGAGCACAGTGGGAAACTAAACACTGCTTAATTTATGTCCAACAAATGTGATAAACTACTTTCAGTGTTCAAGAGGATTTGTAGAAAATCTACATAATAAAACACAAAAAACCACGGTCATGTAGTGACAGGACAAGGGGTGATGGCTTTAAAACAAAGTGGGTAGGATTAGATTAGAAACTTGGATTAAATTCTTTACCATGAGGGTGGTGAGGCACTGCAACAGCTTTTCCAGAGAAGACGTGGAAGCCCCATTCCTGGACATGTTCAAGACCAGCGTGGGTGGGACTTGGAGCTGATATACTTTCTGATACAGTGGAAGGTGTATCAGCTCATGGAGTAGGGCTTGGACCTAGATGGTTCTTTAAGGTCATATAAAATATTCTATGATTCCATGGGTTTGAAGTGAATTAGTTTAAATTCAAGATCAGTTAATCAAAACTCACAAATGTATGTAAAACAGTGTTTTAGTATGGATTTCATGTGCCATTTAGAGCTAGTCTGCAGTTTTCCATCAATTTTTTTTAAAAACTGAAATTAGAATTTTGACTAGGCCAAAATACATTTTCAAAACTCTATTTTTGCTTGAAAACTTAGGAAAATAGAGTTTCAAAAGAGTAAGATGGTATTCATCTCACTTAACTTTAGAATTTTATAGCATAAATGTGTTCACCAAAGCTAATTACCTTTGACTACCCTTTTAACAAATTTTAGACATCTACTGTAGAAGGAGATGAACTGCACCTCAGAAAAACCTGTTTTTCTCTATTATTCAATTAAAGGTGGCATATGGCAGGCTCAGATGCAGAATTGCACTGCTTATATGTGCACCTGTCCTGGGGTGGCATAATGATATCGTGTATTCCCTATCATTTTGTATGCTTGACCAGAAATATTGTCCTGCAGCTTTAACTGTGTCCAGCAGCTGGGAGCTCTGCCGCCAGCGTGGGATGTTTTGAAACTTTCCCCAGCTCTCCTACGGGGGAGTGAGAAGGAAGGGACACTGGTTTTTTTTTCCTCCCTGGGACTGTTTTTCATAGTTTTGGACCCTTTTCTTCGACTTGCTTTCTCATCCAAGAACCTGAGGAGCCCCGGGGGACAGCGGACGAGAATCGTCCAGGGAGCCACCGGAGGAACTTCACCTAGCCCCTTCGGGGCCCCCGGAAAGGGGAAGCTACGCCTGAGGAAAAGGACAGTAAGTTCATCAGCTGTTTGTTCAGGTTTTCTGACCCCTTTTCCCCTTTTCCCTTTCCACTGTGTGGTCTGTTAATTAAACAGTTCTTTCCACTTTAGGCTGAGATATTCTGTGTTGTGGGGGGAGGGGTGCCAGAAACCTCTGCTGTGGTGGGGGGGGCACCTGTTTGGAGTGCTTTCCACCGAGGATATTTGTCTCTAATCCAAGACAGCACCTGATAAAATTAATCCCATTCCAGTCTTCTACAATTATCTCAAAAAAAACAACAAAAAGATAACACTGGAACATTTTATAACTCAGGTGCATGTTCTCCCATGCTTCTCAGCCTGACATTCTCTTACTAGGCTCCCTGCTCATCGGTGTCTATGCAATCTCCACATGCACTGCTTCACCTTTCCAAAAGGGGGAACAGACCTCACAACTGACAGCACAAAGTGAATGTCTAACATCTCTACATTTTTCCCTTGGGAGGAACATATTTTCTGTCTCAGTTTAACTGACCATCTTTCTATTCAGAGTAGCTGACTTTTCATTTTCTTAGCATGATTTTGTATTTCTATATAATTCCACTGCTCAGTATCAGGCATTAAAAAAAATTTAAAAAGAAAGAAAAACAACCCCAAAATTCCTTCCTTGCATTCCTAAAATCAGAGCTATCCCTATTAGAAATGCCAGTTCTTGGAAATATTAATGCTGCTGTCGAGTTGCTTTTTAATCCAAGGAACAATTTGACAGAGGAAAATGAGATCTGAAAGATGCACTGAAGGTGGAGATTTGCCCTCAGTTATGAGAAGCAGAGATAGTTGTCTTTGAGAGAAATATACTGAAACTTTTCTGGAAGTGTCAGAAATTACTTTTTCTTCAGTCACTGTCATGCAGTCAAAAGAGGAAGTCTGCAAAAGACTCTGAAAAGAAATATACTCTATGGTCCCTTGGGATCTTGTGACATATGTGTGGAGGAACGAGCAAAGGAGAGGCAAACATATAAAGCAAATATGCCTAACATTTACACTTCTGTTTTGAAGTCAAAATCTGGAGAAGCCTGCACAGCTCATTTTCAAACAAATAGCATCACTGCTAGCAGCTTTCTCACCATTAAATGGAAAGTCTCAGAGGACACTGTATTCCGAGGAATAAAATCTATGGTCAGAAGTTACTTCATGACCATGATTCCACCATGAGACTTCCATGCATAAACAGCAGAGGAAAACACCTCTCTAGCCCATCAAAAACACCTGTGCAGTCATAGTAAAAATAGAAGGAGGTCTTTTTAAACATGTACTGAAGAAATTTTGATACTTTTTAAGTGCACTCTGCTCTTTTTTTTTTTTTTTAAATAGATACATATTGAAATGTGTTTCAGAATTTGTGTACAGCGTTGTGCCAAATAAATAAGCACACTTTTTATTTTTCCATAGCACCTTGCACCTTCCATAATAATCTTGTCAATCCACCTTTGGTAGTTGTGGCTTGATGTTAAAAAGTAAGGACACCAGTACAGCTTAAGAATAATGATTTTAAGGTTGTGTATAATTGAGGCATTACGGCAGCCTATAAAATTTTGCCAATGATTCAAAATGGCTTAAGGAAACTCAAGTAATGGTGTTCCGACCTATATACACTTAAAACGCCTGCTAGTGGACTTTGAATAATACCATTTCAATCTTGTCTTTTTCAGTTTTGCATATGGTTAATTAGAATTCATTTCTGTCATTAAAGAAAAAAGCCAAACCTGCCCCCCCCCATGCCCCCCATCAATCAGCTATTGGATTTCACAGGAAGGAAAGCACTGAATAGAAGATATGATTTGTTTTTACACTTCAGTTGTGATGTTTTACCAGCCTGTAGATTCTGACATTACAAAAATATGCAACTGAGTTTGCAATAAGATTTCCTCTTCTTTTAAATTGAGCCTACTGTCAGGGATAGTCCCACAGAAAAGAAGTATTGGATAAATCAATGTGTCTTAGAATTAACTGAGCATGTTGACATAACTGTAATATGTGTATGATTTGTAACACTATTATTGTTCTCTATTCAAAATTACAACATTTTTAACTGTGAAAGCCAAAATATTCCACCATACTTAAAATGCAGCTTCACAGAGAAGAAATCCTTTCCTAAGCTAGGGAGAAAACGAAAAAAGCCTGTTAAATAACCTTTAACAATGGAAGCTTCTCCCCAGAAACTCTGCAAACCTAGACCCAGCTTCTCTTAAAAAAACATACATAAAGATTGTAGTCACTTTAAGCCTCCTCTGCTGCTAAATCAAAGCAATTATAACTTATTCATATATATATAAGCCTCCAGCAAGATCTTTCTCTTTCCATAATGTCACCTTACAGGACTGCATTTCTAATTTAGGCACCTTGTTTAAATTTTGTTGGGATAAAATCAATGCTCAGGCAAAAGATTCTGCAGCAGATACTTTGGTCTGTGCTATGCAGCTCTAAGTTCGATTTTGACTTACATTTGCCCATCTGGGTCCACCACCCTTGTAGAGAACTGTTCATTTTTCTCTTTGTATTGCAGTACATCAGGGAACTAAAATTTATCCTGTGCATCATGCAAATTGCTTAATTTGTTGACGTCAACAAATGCACTTTAAAAATGTGGGATCTCCCTTTCAGCACTCTGCAGGTATGATCATGGCTTGCCCCCTAAAAGTCTGTAGTTCACACCGTACATGCCTGTTAATGTCAGACAACATATGTTCAGAAAAAGCAATTAATTAGTCATTAAATTTCTGTGTCCATGCCAAAACAGAACTGGGTGAAAATGAGATTAAAACCTCTCTGAATGACCACAGAAAATGTATTTATTTGAGACTGCTTTTCCAACACTCTTTATCACCCTGTGAGAAATTCCAACAAGTACAGTGGTAGAAAAAGAGTAGCAAAACGAAGACCTGGAATTGCAACACTGAATGAACAATGACCTATGATAGATAACCAGGAGCTTAGTTTCTACTCCCTTTTTGTTACTTGGCTTTCTTTATTGCCTTCTGCAATGGGAACAAAGAGAAAGAAAAACCAATGTACAATCCAAGCTCTCTGAAGCTCTCCAGAAATTCAGATGTGGTTCTTTGGATAAGGATATACCACATGGCCAGTAAGGGTTTCCCTCTAAGGAAGCCTGTCTCCAGGTGTAGTGAGAAGCAAGGCAGCAGAGCTGGAAGGCTGATGTCCTTGGGCTACATGAGTGCTGTGCAAAGGAGTAACAGAATGTCAGCTGTGTAATATGCAGACCTTTCTTCTCTTAACCTTTCTCTGTTGTTGCCTGGTTAACCTTGCCCGTGGGAAGATGTTGTGGGGTGTTGCACTCTTGTCACCCAAGAGCCTGCAATGAATGCTGGTTGGAGGGAGTTCAAGCCTAGAGGGAGTCTGGCAGTCCACTTGGCCTGACTGGACCAGCTCACTGGGAGTGTTAATTGGAGCATGTCTTTGTTAATTGAGCATATGTGTTTGTGTGGGAATGTATATAAATCTTTTGCTGATACAGTCTACCCATCATTTGCTCATTTTACTAAACAGAACTTTTCACTGTCATGTTATTTAGTGCTTTTTCCCCTCCATTGAATCATGAAACATAGTGTTAACCTAGAAATAACTTAGATTTTTTTTTTAATGGAATTTTTGCCATTATGCTCAGTGACCCAATCTTTAATGAAAATGTACACTAGACAACATTTTGAACATTTGATAAATAACAAACATCCATGCCTGGGACCATTTCATTTTCCATGATAAATTAAGAACACTATTTCCCCCCGCTTCTTTTAACATAAGGGCTTATCCACTATAAACCTGTAGATTTCTCTGATGTTTTTGTCTCGTGTCTCATATGCCTTAAGAGATCCGAAGACTGTGCCCATCCCAGACTCAGATATTCAAATAGGGTGTAATTACAGAAGTGTCTCTGAATGTGGCTCAAATCAACGCCTGGACATAAGGGGTTGGCTTTTTACTCCCAACATACCCTCTTGAATATTCTTAGACCTAAAGGGAACAGAACACTCAGGGAAACTGATTGTTTTTCTTTGCTGCCCCAAAGATAATATGGAAGATGAAAGAAAGAAGAATGAAACAGGATGACTATTTAAATCTTACTCCTTTCCCATGAAGGAACTGGAAAATTAGAATGAACTTAAGTGCCATAAATTAAAAAAAAAAAAAAATTGAGTAGACATTTCAAACTCTGCAATGGGTTGATGCTCCTTTGAGGCAGAGTGATGGTAGAGCAGTTGAAGATGAATGAGGAACCCTGGCTTCCCTACAAAACAGGGCTGTATGCCTGTGAACATAAAACATATAATGTATTTGGTTATAAAAATGCTTCAGTATTGTTTTTAACGTAATGAAGATAAAAATACTCATCTACGTTTTCCTAGTTGTTGTGTGCAGACTAAAAAACAGAAGACAAAAGCTGAATTTTGCCAAAATGTGTATGAATATCTGCAAGTCTTTATACATCTGTAAATATGCTATGTATCTTCAGAAAAGAGTCTCTATGATCGCTTACATAGTAACCCTTGTTAATAGGCAACAGAGTGAGACTAATGAAAAAGGAATGTCAGAGAAAGCCTGTAAATTGCATCCCAAAGGTACCAACCCCAGTAAAAAATGAGTCCTGAAAGAATTTGGTCATTGCCTTTCAGTAGTTAAAGGCAAAGCACAACCTCTAGGCTCAGGTGTCTTGGAAACAACATTTGAATTTATGAAAGATACCTAGGTTTCTTCTGCCACCTTGGATTTGATTTGTAAGAGCAAGAAATTCAATTAACGTTTTAGTGTCTTGGTTTACTATTCTGTGTCTCTTCATCTTCTCTTTGTATAGAGATTGTATCACACACACCAATAAAGTTAATTTGCTGAATAAAAACTCATGTGTTTGGCTAGTTACCAATAGATTTGGCCTGTGAAGGTAATGAAAGCAAGAAAACTTTCACAGCTGTTTGCAAAAGTATATCAAGCAGAACACATTCATTTGAATTTGTTAGATTATACCTCACCTCATCTTTTTCCCCTAGATTTAAATTAATCTTGATAGCAATAATTAATTTTCAGCTTCAAGATTTAATAATATATTAGGGTCAAATTATCATTGAATAATTACACTTACGTATTTTGGAGACCTGTAAAGTACCATGATTTGTTTTTTGTGTTTCTTGAAGCACCAATATTCTGAACCTATTCTTTTCTTCCTGCTTGGTGGCTGGCTAACTCTTGTTTTAAAAGTGCATTATATGTTCATTCTGATGGAAGACCCATTTGGATAAAGCAAGACCTTTTTTTCTCCCAGAGGTTTTACAAACTTTTCATTATGCAGTAATAAGGAAATGAGTTTCTGTCTTGAGGGAGGCTTGGGAAATCTTCACCTGCAGCTATTACCAATGTTACTGGAGCATGGCCAGATAATACTGTATTATTGTGGTTAAAGGGATTAGTATAAAATTCAGACTGTGTGACCTAGAGTCAAAATACATTTTCCCACTTGAGACACATCGCCACATGGACCCCATTCTGAGCGAGTCACACTACCATTGACATTACTCTGAGAGCAGTTTAAAAATTCTGAGATACTTGATTATATCTGGTCCCAGTCTAGATTAATGGAAATAGAGATCTGCATTTACCCCAGCTCCTCATCTGTTGTAAACACTTCAGCAGGGCCACTGTGCTTCCAGCATAGTCTTCCCATGGTGGAATCACAAACTCCTTGAACAGCTGGGATGAGTAGCAAGGTAACTCTAAAGCAAAGGTAGCTCTGTGTTTTGAATTAGGAAACCAGCCTTTGTGGCATTGTAGGACAAATTCAGAGTGGCTTCAGTGGGAGTTCTGAGTAGGAAAGGTAAACACTGCAGCCAAATAATGCTGAAATGCTAGTAAACTCCTCTCAGAAAGAACTGAAATGTTGCAAAACTGTGGCCTTGCTGATGCTCTCAGTTTCAGTGTCTCTTGAGATTTTGTGTCTCTCCAGGGCCACTGTTCAGAGAAGCTGGAGCCTTTTTAAGAGGTGTTTCTAGACAAGAACGCATACTGCAGAGGTACACTGGGTAAAGCAGCTAAGCACGTGAGCCTGGTAAATGCTGACCTTTATCTTTTATTAAATTTAATGCTATACTGGTTTAAAATTTTCCTCTTAAAAGTTTAATTGGAGATTAAATGTTCACAGTTGGGAATGTTTCCTTATCCAGAAGAACTTCTGTCATTATTTATTTACTGCATATCTGACCCAGGCTGCAAAGTTTTGCCTTGAGTTTGGGGAGAATCAGTTATAGTATTGCAAAGGTAATTGCTGCTTCATCAGTTTCTCTGGTCCTAAGGATTTTCTTTTCAGCTCTTTTAACTTTGTTGAAACTTTGTTGAAACTTTGTTGAAACTTTGTCAGTCTTCCAGTAGTATGTGCTGTACTTAGACATCATGAAAGTTGTCTTTTGTGTTTATCATTGAAAATAGGGTTATATTGATAATACATTAAATATTGGCTTTAACTTATTTCATAGTAAGGAATGTTTTTCCACATGAGGAAAAAGACACTGACCTAGAAAAACATGAAACCATTACTTATGTGTTAAATAGCACTATCCTGTAATTAATCAAAATTCTCTGATGCATTGCCATTATTTATTTACTAAGGAGCCTTTAGTACAATAAGCCTGAAGCGATGACAAATTCTTAACAAGACTGTGTTGTTTAAACATATATAAAAAATTACTAAGAGCTGGAGAAAAAAACCAGAAATATGTAATAATGGTAAGTCTGATACCACTGTATGTAGGAACTTATTTTAAGCACACATTCTTGCTATGCTGTATAGATGAAAAGCAAATAGAGGGATTACTTGCTTAGGACAATTCAAACCTTTAGTGAAGGCGCAGCTTTCTGCACATCACTTCTCTCCACTGTCAGTGCAATGAGCTGCAAGGACCGGATTCTGTTAGATGCTAGAGGTTAAAAGCGGTGAATGGGACTCGACGTCCCTGTCATTTGGGCGGGGAAGGGGCGGAGGTGGTAAGAGAACTGGAGAAGCCCTCT
Source organism: Origma solitaria (assembly GCA_013397895.1). Taxonomy (NCBI): domain Eukaryota; kingdom Metazoa; phylum Chordata; class Aves; order Passeriformes; family Acanthizidae; genus Origma; species Origma solitaria. The sequence goes on along the minus strand of VZRL01000948.1, from coordinate 51,717 downwards.
AGAGCTTATGTTCTTTCTTTTGTTTCAGTTAACTGCATAAAACAGTCTCTTTCATAGATGGGTTGCACTTCATCTTAACACTGGCTAATATTCTCTATGCCTACTTATCTTAGCTGCCAGAAAGCTATTCTGGGCCTCATTGCTGGCTGGAAAATCTGTCCTCATAAATGCATTCAAGGATATTTAAACAAGCTTGTTCTTGTGCCAACACTGTCCTTTAGCTTAAACGGTTTTGATTCTTTTCCTTCTTTGGCATTTATCTCCCTCATATATTTATGGCAAGCAATCATGATCTCTCTTGACCTCTGTTTTGCTAGAACAAATAAACCAGATTCTTTTGGGACCTACCCACATCACAAACTGCACTGCAGTGCAGATCCCTACACTTCCATCAAACCAAGTAGCTCTGGGCCAAAAGACACAGAGTATAGAACAATACCCAAGGCTATTATTGTGCTTCTTCCAGATCTGACTCAAAAGAATAAAATGCTACTGGAAGCCACATAGGTTGTGTCATTTAGAAATGTCAGCTCATGCTATTACAGCACTCAAGCACAGCGCTTCAAATAGATTCACTTTAATTTGTTATAAAATAGGGTCCCACTTGTCTTACTCATCTTTGTAGACCATCTCATGCTTCTTCTGCTGTGAATACATCTGCACTGAACAAATATAATTAGAAGTTTTATATGTCATTTGGGCGTGATTAAAAATTTGATGTCATGTGCATGCGTACTATTGATCTAGAATTTTAAGACAACCTAATGTTAAAAATATTTTTCTGGTGGGAAAAATAAGAAATATGAAATAAACTTGAAGGGCAATATCAGTTTTTGACTTTCTATCAAGAATTTTAATATATGTAGTAACAAATGTCTTCCAGCATCCCTGATTCTTGTTATTAATATCATAACAGAAGTTCATTAAATTTTTGGCATTTTTTTTCTGCCTCGGTCAAAAAGGTTTAAACTGATGTGTCTAGAATTTCAAAATGTCAAGAAAATGGCTCCAACTTTACTACACTTAGAAGCATATATATATATATATATATATAATTCTTGCTATTGTATTATAGTTATTGTAGTTACTATGCCTTCTCTACTACAATGTATGGAAGTAACTGCTTGTGTGTAATACTGTGTGAAGAATCAACACACACACACACACACACACTCTCCACTCAAAACAGTGATTTTATCCAAGATATGAAAAAGCACTCCAAAACCTATTAATAAAAAGACCATGCGAATATAACCCTCTTAAAATAACAAAGATTTAGGGATAGGAAAATTACACATTTTCAGCAGCAAGCACTGGTGACAATCTCAATTACAATGATTAAAATGTTTGATGTGAAAGAAGTGTCCTCTTCCACTGGTCTCCAGAGGAAGATGATTCTCTGTAGTTAAATGAATTAAGCAAATTTGAATTTAAAAAGGAGTGCGCGGTGCACTGTGGCATTCAAAGATAAATTATTTTAAAATGACAGAGACAGTATATGATCAGCTCTACCCTCTAAGAAGGAGAAGCAAAATGATAAGATGTGTAGCTGAGTTACCAAACAAAAGTAAGCCACACCAGTTACACAGTATGTTCTGCTGTCTGTTAAAAAGGATAGGTGGCTATTGAGCTGCTCTATGAAAGCATGGTTCCAGGGCTTATTTATCCACATACTTATTGGTCTTAGTACACAAGGTCTTATTGCACTGTTGGTGCCAGAGCAGCAGTTCCCAAGCATGTTGTGATCCAGAAGTGCAAAGCAGTCACTCAACCTATCCCTGGCCTTTTAACAGTTCTCAAGTGGGACACTCCAGGCTGCATTTGAAAACGCAAGTTCAGACTCTTTGGGTTATGCTTTTTAATACTTTTGCATCAAAATTGGGATGGGATTTTAAAAGATGATACCAGGTGGCCCCCTCCTAAAATATATGCAAAGGGACACCTTCAGCATTTTTCAGGTATGTGCGTAGGGGCACAACCAAAACAGAGGAAGTGCCAAGAACTCAGTTGGTTTTGTCCCTCCTTCTCCAGGACTTTCACACCACACTCCTACAGTTTTGTTGTCACAGAATTCAGTTCAGAATTCAGGCATGCAGTTTTCCCTCTGTTGACACAAATGGTCACAATACAACCTGCACATATAATAGACGTAGGAAGGTGCCTATGCTTTCGGAAAGAAATAGGCATGTAAAATTTTCTACTATGAATGATCTCTAACTCAAAAAAAGTTGAATAGCAACCCTGGATTTGAGAATTTGAATGGCACCCTAAAAGTCTTATAGTTAGCCATTATGTGAGGAGCTTTAAAATGCTGATAAAGAGAAAACTTGGACGGGCAAACTTTAAAAGCAAGTTTATAATCCAAAGAGTTTCAACTAGATACTGGCAATACCCCCCGAGATTTAAAAAGAAGCAAGGGTCTTCTTGAACAAAACGCCCTCCCCTTGCTGTGTAACTTCACTGGTTCATTGTGAGGCAACAATTCAGTAATGAAGAATGCAAATTCAGAGCTGAGAAGCAGTGATAACCTGATTTGCTGATACCTAAGCATGGGTAGCTGTGCACACAATTATTTGGCATAAGCAGGACACCATCAGACACTGCAGTGCTTCCCAGAGATAAAAAATGTGACACTCTAAATTTCAGACTTCTTGTTTCTTGCCTACTGATTTCCTTCCCATCAAATAAAACTAATGTTTAAGCACTATGTAAGTGTTTTTGTATTTTCCAGTTTTTATCCCAAGAACTTTAAACTTAAATATCAAGGAAACAAGTGTTTCAGAATGTGGCGATACTAATTGTTACTATTACATCTTGTTCTTGTATTTGCCTTATCTAAAGTACTTGCAAAAGTAATAGGTGTGCATTCAACCAGTTAAATTCAATAATATAATTTCTTCTTGAACAGCAATTTGACTTTTAAAGAGAACATCTTGTTAATAGCCTTCACCAACACTATTTTGTGAGTGTCATTAAGTTTATTTGGCTAGTGACAATGTGTATTTTTGGCATTTGGGAACATCTTTAAAACTATATTATCATTACAACACATCTATGTTTCCTACTTTAATTTTATTCTGCCATAAGAGCAAATTGACATTACATTAATTTAAGTATCCAATTTAAACCAGCTAAAAATGAATGTATTCAGACTAGTAAAAAGAAAGACAACAGCAGGCTAAAAGTTTATGGAAATTGAAATACATAAAAGCAATCTGAACAATTTTGGTGGTTCTGCAGCTCTTTCTAAATATTCTGATTGCAACAGTTGATTTCTATTTTTATTATTAAAGTAGATATTTCATGCTTTGCTGATCACTAAAGAGTTATGTAAATTTTTAAGGACTCAGTTTAAAAGTGCATGTTTTTCTCTTTTCACTTTTCAATGAATAGTGTATGTGATTCCATACACATATATATTTTAT
>VZRL01000948.1:0-32099 GCA_013397895.1 Origma solitaria | reverse complement strand
AGCCCAGATCTGTTGGTTGAATAGAGAGAGAGAGCAAATAGAGAAACAGTGTCTGCAGTAGAAGAATTGCGATGGACTGACCTAAGAAAAACCCCACACCCTGCCCCTGCCTGGGAGTTGTTAGTTAGAAAGGAGGGAGGGGGTGAGCTGAGAAGCGGTGCCTTAAGAGGGAAAAGAGGGGTGAGTGAAGAAATGGTGTCTTAAGAGCTTATTTTTATCTCCAATTTATCCTCTGACTCTGTTAGATTAATAAATCACTTTTCTTTGCAACTTTAAGTCTCCCGCCTGCTTTTGCCCTGAATCTCGTGCGGCCCTTATCAGTGATCTTATCTCAACTCATAAGTCCAGTGTTTTGTGTTAGTTTTTCCTCTCCTCTGCATAGCTGCAGCAGGAGAGAGCATAGAAAGCAAACGTCGTAGGTGCCTGGCATTTAGCCAGGGTCAAACCCACGACAATGAGAAAGACCTCATTTGGTTTATGAGACACTCCCAGACCATCCCTGGGTGTCCTTGTTAAAAATACATGACTGAGTCCAGCCTGGACTGCACTCGTATAGCTGCAGAACCCACAATGACAACAGGGGTCATGGGATCCTATTTGCAGGTCAGGTTTTGCTTGTGAGGCAGGATCCACCTCTTTGTTTTTGCCAATGGCATGTCCAATCTCATCAGGAGGGCCTTGTAAGAATACCGGCTGGCAGGGGAAGAGTGACCAGCTGTTCTGTGAGAGAGTTACAAACAGCAGCCCAAGTCGCAAGGGATAAATATCTTGAAATATCTTCTAGTCCAACTTTTCATGAAAAAGGAAGTCTAGACAAGACTATCTAGCACCCTGTCCAGCTTGGTCTTGAAAATCCCGAGTGATGGGGACTTCACCATATTCCTGTGAAGGCTGTTCCAGTGAATAATTGTTCTCACTGTAAAATAAATTCTTTCTTATACTAAGATGAGTAAAGGGCATGGGGAAATACGTCAGGAGAGGGTGACAAAATCAACAAAATTGGGTTACAATTAGGTCACCTCTAGCACTTAACGTGCCAGCGAGGAAGTGTCTACAAGAAACCATTAGGGAAAAATTGACCAAACCTTCTACAGCAACTCATAATACTGGGGTGCTTCTCTAGAGGGTCTGTACACCAATGCACAGGGGAATAAACACAAGTTATTACCTTGGTAAGACAAGTTAAATATCAGTTAGGAGATATGTGTGTAGTTGCAGTGCTACAATCTTGGGGTCATGGAGATAAGGTGGGATGGTTCCCATGACTCAAATCTTGCAGTGAAGGGATACAGATTCATCAGAAAAGACAGGAAAGGAAGTTGAGGAGGAAGTGTTGCCTTTTATGTGGCAGACCAGCTGGAGTACATGAAGATCTGTCTGGGGATGGATGAGGAATTAACAGCTATGGATGAGGATTAAAGGGAAGACAGATAATGGCAACATTATAGTTAATGTTTGCTATAGGCCACCTAACCAGGAAGAACAAGTGGATCAGACCCTCTACAGATAGATAACAGCAGTCTCACATTCACAGACGCTCAACATCATGGGGGATTTCAACCACCCTGATATCTGAGAGAGGGACAACAGCAGTCCACATTGTTCCTGGAGTCCTTCAATAACTTCCTCCTCTAAGTGACAGAGGATCCAACAAGAAGCAGTGGCCCAGATTAGAAAGGTGTGGGGATAGCCATGTTAGTACTCTACCATGATACCCTAGGCATTCCTTTTTCAGCCCCAGTGTCCCAGAACCTCAATTTCTCCTAGAAGGAATTGCATTCCAGTAGTCTTTGTCTTGTAGTTCAGAGAGTTAAGGGATGTGGAAGAGCAGCTGCCTGTAGTAACTGAGATAGAAGGACTGTTGAGCCTTTTACCACCATGTTGGTTGCCTGTAGATCTGTCTTATTTTGGAGGAGGAGTGCAGTCTCAAGTACTGAGGGAGCTGGCTTATATAACTGGGAGGTCACACTTAGTAATCTTTGATTGCTTATGAACATTGGGAGAAGTGACCAAAGAACATAGGAAAGTGAATGTACTTCTTGGCTCCAGCGAGGGCAACAAAGAGAACCAAGGAACTACAAGCTGGTCAGCCTTAACTCAATCTCCAGAAAGGTGATGAACCAGCTAAACCTGGAAAGAATTTCTAGGCCCAATAAGGACAATAAAATAATCAGGAGTAGCCAGAATGGATTAACCAAGATGAAGTCATGCTTGAACACCTTAACAAACTTCTACACTGAAATGACTGGCTTGGTAGATGAGGGAAGAACAGCTAATATCAGGTGCCTGGAATTTGGGAAGGCCTTTGACCCTGCCTCCTATGAGGTCACCACAGATAAGCTGTTATATATGGGTTGAAGAGCAGACACTGAGGTAGATTGAAAACTGGCTGAATGGTCAGACCCAGGGTGTGGTGATCAGCCGTGCAAGGTGTACTTGGAGGCTGCTAATTAGTGTTGTAGCCCAGGGGTCTCCACTGAGCCTAGTCCTGGTCAAGATCTTTAATCATCTAGATAATGGAGAAGTGTGTATTCTCAGCAAGACTTCAGAATGCACCAAACTGGGAGGAGTTTTAGGCCAGAGGGTCATACTGGTGTCCAGAGGGATCAGTTTTTTATGAATTTGAAGCTAGAATGCAATTTCGTTTCAGTTGGTAGTCATAGAAAGTCTTTCCATTTATTGCCCTGTCTTAAAAATCCAAAGTTTGTGCCTCTGCACCAGATTAGACTAGATGAATATTCTCAGAATAAAAACCATCAGCTTTCTACCTCTGTGCTCACCAGATTATTTTTCCTAATAGATCTCAGAGCTTCCTTAATGATTAGTGGAGTTTCTTCCCAGTTTTAGACACTGTCATAGTTAGCAATCTATGAATTTGTCTGCTGGCACAGGGAAGTGTACAGATTCCAGGAAGGAGCACCTGTTGTTTCAGGACTAAAAATCTGTCTTGAAACAATATAATTTCTCTGAATCATATTTCACAGAATTTCCCCCCATGTTTCTTTTATTTTTCTACATTTTAATTCATATTGGCAATTCAAAGGAGAGAACAATTTTTTTCAGGAGTGGACATTTTTATTTTGATCTTCTGAGCTTATCTGTGAATACAACTGAAATATACCCAAAAAATCTGAAAATAAATTATTTGAAAGACATTCTATGAGAAGAAATCACTAAATTTCAGATTCCATAAAGATTATTAACATGTCCTTACAATGGGAAGCTTGGATTTGAATTATTTTTAAGGTTAAATCCATCTGGAAGCAACACTAAGCCTTACCCAGCCAGAAATAATCTATCTTTGTATCCTTCAGCGTGTTTTTCTAAAGCAAAACGTTTATATGATCACACTGCCTGTATCTGTCAATCCTCCTCTACTAGCACTGAACTCATCAACCAGCTTTCAAGTCCATTGAAAATAACAGATGAGGTCTTAAAGAGACAAAATTTCTTCAGGTTTCATGAATACCTTTAATAACACACTGTCGTTTCTTCCATCAGCACTATCGGATAAAAGGAGAAAAGCAATTATGGCTGATCGCCTCACCTGCTCCAAGAGCAAGCAGCCACATGGCCAGTCTCAGAGAGAACTTACTGGAGAGCCTTTAAATCAGCCAGGGCAGGTGCTCTCTCTGACTCAGGAGAATAAACAGGGGATTGGAAGAAGCTATAGGTGCTCTGAGTATGGAAATAAAGGAAGCTGAGAATGGGTGGATGGAGGTGAACACAGAGGGGAGCAGGACTAGTCACAGCTTGCTAGAAGCAATTTTGTAGACAACTAGGTGCCATTAATTCTAATTATTTCAGGATCAGCTTGATTGCGCTGGGGTTTTTAACTGTGTCTGTAATTCTTAATTGTCATTAAATAATTGTTCACCATTTCATTGTTTTTCTCTGTGCTTATTTGAATACACTTTTATGTTTTAGTGACAAGTTGACTAGTTGCAAAGAATTCTTGTTATCATAAACATAAGTATAGCTAGAAATACATAGGGTTTGGTGAGCGTAAAACCAGCAATTCAGAAGTCTGTTTCTTTGCTCTTGAATAGGAGATGAAAAGGAGGGAAAGAAAAAAAAAGAAAGTGCCTGATGTTTTTAAACTATGCTTAGCAGATGTATCTCTAAATCACTTAATCTTATTAAGTGCCTTGTTATCCTCATTTTTTCCCCAAATAAAAATCAGTGTCTTGGCACCCCTGGTACAAACCAGCTCCAAATCAAAGACTAACTGCTGAGCTGTGAATGTTGGGCTTTCATGAACAAAGCAGGGTTCTGTTTTCTTTCCTTCTAAAGGGAAAAGGGATGAATATCATTCATTTTATCTTCTTTTACTGTTGGTTACCTCTGACTTTACACTGTGCATGGCACACATAAGCTAAGGTTTCTAAGAGAAACTTAATAGAGCTCAGCTGTGTAGCGGAAAACATTCTTATTTAATCTTGCAACTTTTGAGGGGAGAAAATCTCAGTTAGTGTAAATGTGAGGGATCCACTTGGAAAAAAAAATGCAATTATTACATAGGATGAAATTCATGGCAGGAAGTCTCTTCCCTACAGGGGATTAACTTCGCCTCTAAAACTTCAGCAAGACTAGAGTTAAACCAGTGTTAAGTCCACCAATTTTATGTATTTCTCCATTTGGCTTTTAAGATTTTGTATTACAGCCCACATTCTCAGTACAGAATCTCTGTGCAGTGACTGCTCTTGCTGTCTGTCCTATCACTTTGTGTGGCTGTTTATCAGCGTGCTGTATGAGGTCTTTACCGTAGTAATAGCAAAGTCCTTAATAGGTGACAAGGTCTCATGGAAGGAAGTGCATCAAATATTGCATTGGCCAGTACAGTTTTATAGCTATTCTGTGAGTCAGTGTGGTTTGTGCCCATCAAGTAAAGTGGGTTGGTGCATCCGCCACACAGAGGATTACTTTTGAATCTGAATAGGGGAGGGGGTTGATGTTTCAAGATAATGGGAAAATTATCCCAGATTAATGGGAAAATGAAATAATGTGGGAATATGTTTTGAAATTAATCTGTTTGCCATTCTGAGCTACAAAATGCTGAAAGACGTAGAAGTTCTCCCCTGCTCCCTTTCTTGAGCTGGAGAATCAAAAGGAGAAATTAAAAATGGAGAATTTATCTAGTGGGCAAGTAATCTACCTCCATTTTCACCAAAATCTTGATGTGAACATACACAGCTTTATTTTATTTCAAAATTATTGTTGTCCTACAACAACAATATGTAGGACCTAATGAGTTACTTTGCTGCTGTTGTCAGGCCAGTCTCTCAGTGTTTTTACCAGAGGAAAGAAGCAGTAGCATTTTTTTCCAACTCTGCTTGTGTGTCAGGTATCACTGTCTGTTTCTTACAAAGAGAGATGGGGCACCTCAATATTTCATACTTTTGCATTTAATAAGGATCAAATTTCAAGGGGTTTCTTCCTTGCAATATAAAGAATATCTGAGATTTTGGAGCATAATGTTGTAATGTGGTCCCAGCTCAGAGTCTCAGTTGTATTTCCAGTAAATATGAAGATTAAAGTTACCAGACTCTTTCAGACAATCCCTTGCTATGTTTCTTTCTATTGTCAGTAAATTTCTTGTCCATAAATATGAGAGGAAAAAAAAAAATTCAGTGCTCCCATCAGGTTGTTTCAAATAAATGTTGACACATATCCATACACACTTAAGGATGTTGTGTCCTCACATCTCTCTCACGTGTAATGATCCGTCAGACATTTAAAATTCTTTTGATTTGTGATAACAGATTGCAACCCATTGATTAGGCATATAGCAAATAATAATAGCTGTTATTTATTTATTATTACTACTGCCATTATTAAAATATCCCAAACTGTAAAGATGCTTGGTTTTGGACTGTACTTGTAATCTATTCCAGCGACATTGTCACTTCATTCTTTAGTATCATATCAACCCAAGTAGAAGGAAGAATAAGGTTCTGTAGTACATACTGAGTATGGCACATATCAGAAATTTACAGATCAACATGTGTGCTTAGACACTACTAAGTGTCCGAGGTTATTAATATCTTAACACCTTTAGAGGCCTTTCATCTTAGCTGTTAGATCCTTGTGAACACATATGCATGAGTGGTTTTGGTCCTCTGGGTCCTACGCATGCATTTGAAAACCTTGGCTTCAAAGAACTTACTAACAATCCATTGTGAGAAGAGGTGCCATGTCTGGCAATATGCCATAGACAGTAGCACATCTTGCCGCTGGCTTTGGTGTTCTTATGAGTGTACTGCTACTGTAGGCACAAGCAGTTCTCACTCTTACCTGTGGTTTGCTTGAAATTCAAGCATCTTAGGGTTTGGTTTGATTTAGATCAAACTTTCCAAGGAACAAAATACACATCTACATTGCTAAATGCATCTATGACAGTGAGTGGTCTTTGGTTCTCAGTGAACACAAGCAGTGGCACACACAAACACCCCACAGAGGCAGGTGCCTTTGTGGCAGATGAGACACAGCCATATAACACTTGGCCCCGGATCTGTGTCATGTGCAGTGCCCCCACAATTTTTTTTTAACCTGAGTTTATCTCTGATATAATGAGAAATCTCTGTTTTATCCCAAGGGGAGAGGCTTTTATAGCACGAAAATCAGGATGTCTATTTCTTGCCCCAAGGCAGGGCACATGAAGTTGAGCTAATTGTGAGGAATCAGCGCTCACCAGGTAATGTTGAAGAATGTCACAAAGCAGAAAAAAATGAATCGTCTGTAGCCTTCATCCACTCTCTTAATTGAAAACAATTTCTATAGAAAACTCACTCCTTAAGAACAGATGGATTTTGCGTCATGGGGAACTGATTGATAGTACTCCAAAAGAGAGCTCAGTAACAAATTAACATTTATGCAGTGTTGAAGACCAAGGCATCAGGGCTTGGGTTTTAACTCTGAGGATAGATTACTTGACAAGACTGACAGACCTCAATTTTCCCACAAGCTAGAAAGCTGATTTTCAGCCAAGTTTATTTGTCAGCCAAATTTGTGCTCTTGCCTGGATTTTGGATATTTATTCCAAATGCACTAAATCTATATAAAGTGAGATTGAAATTTATTCTACTTTAGCCATTGAAAATATTCTGTTTGCTCATGAAACATCTCCAGGAGAGTTTTTTAAATTTCCCAGGTTTTTTTTTCTTTTACCACTTTTCTTTTTTTATTAATATCTCTAATATATGTGGATAAGAAGCATTGCACATGTTAGATATTATAATAACTCCTCACATGAAAGATGTCTGTAGAATTTATTTCCTCAGAAAAATATGCTTTTTGTGCTTTTTTTCCATTTGTTTGTTTATTGTTTTTGTGGTTTTGTTTCATTGTTTTGTTCTTGGGGTTTTTTTACTTTAATTAAGATGTGAAATTAGAGAGGGTGGAGTAGTGGAGGGATGTGAGGGGAAGCCAATGTGAATATATTTAACAGAAAATAACTTTCAGCAAATCTTTAATCAGTTTAACAATGTTATCAATTAGTGAAGAACATTGATTAGGTAAATCAATTCAATTCTTGTTTAACAATCCAAATTTCTTCTCTGGTTATGCCCAGGTGCTGCTGATATTAACATGCTACTGATACTTAGTTTTCTTATTTGCATTCCCTAAATTAAATGAAGGGAAACTCTGTGTTAGCATTTCTAGTGACATATGTTCATATTTTTTGTTTCTGACTCATTCAAATATAGAAAAATTATAGCCTCAGTCTTTCTCTTAACCACCTTTTACATAATTTGATTAATTTAATTGACCACTATATTTATTAGGTGCTTGAATAAAATAAGGTTGTCAGGTTTCTAGCATTTATGTTTTACTTTTGTTCTGTTGGAGTTTAAGGACACAAAAACAAACAAGAGCTTTTATTCCACATAAACAATGGCAGGTGTTCATCTATATGTGTGTGGAAATTAATAGAAAAACACTAAATAATGTTATCAGCTTTGTGTTATGCAAGATTTCAGATGTTTCCCATATAAATTCCAAACTTTTTTTTAAATATTACCCTGGGGTCTTTCTGCCAGCTTTACGACTTTTCTGCAGGACTTTCTCTTTTTCTCTTCCTTCCATCCCCCCATCAAATAGGGGATTTTATTTTTGGGGATTTTTTTTCTATTCACACACTAATGATAAAATATATTTTCAAGCCAAAGCTAATTTTATTTTCAGATATCTGTTTTTATTGTTTGAAATAGGGGATTTTTAATGTATTTTCTGTCCTCAGAATTATTTGAAGCTTAAATATCAGATGGGACTTTCATCAATGTACCATTTTATTACACATCTTGGACTGTCAAAGAGAGTAAGTTTTGAATTTCACTTCAGAGAGGCCAAAGTTCCGTGTAAATTTATTAATGAAAATAGGCCTCATCAAACAAGGACCACTCCTCATCAAAACTTGAAACACTGTTATTCATCATTACTATGTTTTACAGGCCTGCAGTTAGATCCTGTCAATATGAAAGAGTAATTTTCCATTTGATTTTAATTAATGTTGAGAGTAAGATCATTTTCTACCTTTGTAATAACATCAAAAAGCAATCAGACTTGTCTGGCAAGATTTAGTGCTTAAAAACCTATAGTGAAGGACCTTGAATATCCTCAGTCCTCCAGGTGACAGGGACAGGCACATTCCCCTTGTTCACAGTCGACAAAACAACACTGTTCCACCTGGCATGTTATGTGCCTTTTCTGAAGGAGTAAAAGTCTTTGTGTCCTGTGTGGGCTCAGGAGGGAAGCGTTGAATGCAAGTCTTCGAAGGGCTTTCAGCAGAGTATCATGGCCTTTCTGTGTCCCTCAAAAGAGGAGCAAATGATATGGTGATGAAGCATGTTCAACCTGAACCACGCCCTGCATCTCCACACGGAATCACATCTGCCTGCCATGAGACAGATTAGAGATCTCAGAGAGCATCCAAAATTATTAACAAAGTAAAAAAAAAAAAAAAAAAAAAGAGGAAAACATATCTTTTCAAAAAGATGGGAAAAGCAGATACCTTTAGCTATTCTAAAATATTTTCTGAACTGACTGTTCTAAAATATTTTTAAATCTTCTGAAAAAAAATTAGAAACAACTTAAGACATTTCTATAAGAAACTTCATTGGTTTAGCTAAAGACAAAGTGATTGCAAATGCTCATGGATTATTTTTGTATTCTACATTCAAGCAGAATATTCTAACAACAAGATACAGAAACAAGGCTTTTTTCAACTGTGCATCCAAAACAACTATTTCCCATTATTTCAGTCAGAGCTAAGAATCCAAAAGTGTTTGAGGATCAGTTTTATAAAACATCAGAAAGATTTATCTTCTAAGGCAAACACAGTCATGAACAAAACTCAGTGGGAAAAAAGAAAACCTGATGAAAACTATGAATGATTGGTAAATGTTTAAAAATTATTTATTAGAGTTTTTTTTACAATTAGCAATTTTTCAATTGCCTAAATTATTTTATTAAAAAATCTCGACCAAGAGAGAAAGTGAAAGTAGCAGTTCCCCTCTCACATTTGCAATAGAAATGATTTACTTATTTAAAATAAATATTTTAAAAAGTGTTAGAAAACACAGGCAATATAAAAGTATAGAAAATGTATCCATGAAAAATCTCTAGTTAACAGGGAATAAGAAAATGGAACACAACTGTATGACAATATGAGGAACAATTTAAAAAATAATTACAGGTTCTATAAAATTATAAACTTTTTTTCATCATGCAGACAGGAAAAACAGTATCTTTTTTATCAGAAGACTTAAATAACTGTGCTCCCAGAAATACCAACATATCGTATTGTTAAAAGTAGTAGAAATGCAGCACTTTTCTATTCACACACATGCTTGCAGATGACACAAAACTGGGAGGAGTAGACATCATGACCATCAGTGTATCATCCTCTGGGGTGGACACAAATTTGAACATGACCCAACAACATGTCTCTGCCACAAAAAAACCCTAATGGGCTGCGCTAGAAAACTATTACCTGAAGTTCGATAGAGATAATCTGTCTTCTCAGCCCTGGTAAGGCCACAACTGGAGTTTTGTGTCCAGTTCTGAGCAACCCAGTTCAAGAAAGACATGAATATTAAATATTTTGATGTACAATACTTTTTCATTATTTCAGATAATTTCACCACTGGAAAAAGAAAAAAAAACCAACCCTTATTCTATGCAGAAAAGCACAATATACGCCCAGGAAATGCAGGAAATTTCACTTAGATGGAAGAGAAACAGTGAGGTTGGCCAAACACTGGAACAGGTTGCCCAGAAGGGTTGTGGAGTCTTCATCCTTGGAGATATGCAGAACCCAACAGGAAATGGCTGTATTTGAACACTCTCTAGCTGGTGCTCCTTGAGCAGCAGAGTTCAGCTAGAAGATCTCCCGAGGTTCCTTCCCCCACCAGCTGTTCTTTGATTATATGTTTTTGTGATACATTTACATGGTGACATCCATAGATTATGAAAGAAAATGGTGTACTTCTTGAACAAATAGAGATAAGATAGGAATCATAACTTTCATATGGAAATTATTGTTTGGTTTTGTCCCCTGTATTGTGCAAATGATGCAAATGTTCATCCACCTCTATGCTGGATCATTGTCTAAGCAATGGCTTTAAACACCATTGCAGATTGTGAAGAAATCATTAATGCCGTTTGATTAATAATATCTCCTTTGAAACCTTAAAATAGTAATAAATGAGACTTCTAAACACTGAGGATGGGATTCTTATGAAGACATGAAGAAGTCTGCACTCAGTCACCCTGAATTTCCTTTACAGTTAACAGAAAAAATGAAAATGGGATATGAGTCCCCTGATGAATTTTAGAAGTTTACTTTAGGGCAAGATGAATTACTGTTTATAAGGGCCTCAAGAGACTCCAGGATGCAAACAATTTGTGGTTTACAATCATCTTATTATCAGCTGTACCAAGAGCCCTACTTGCACTCCACAACCATGAGGTTTGGAAGAAACACAAAAAATTGAGATGCTGATCTCCCAAAGCATTTATCTTTCATGATCATGATGAATACACAGAATTAGTCAAATACCCTTATATTGCTAACCAAAATGTAATCAAGATTTTAGATAATGGAACTAAGCCAAGTTCGTTGAATTATTGGAGGAAAGCTATAGAGAACAGCTTTTTCTATTTGAGGTATGTATATATATAATCTGTCAATTGTTTATTAGGGTTCATATTTACATAAAATTTTCCAATGGTAATAATTAATCCCTCATTTTTGTAGACAGAGATCACATCTAGCATTTCGTCTTTTTGATCTCCCAGAGTGTTCTTTTCCTTTTACCTACAGGTAATAAGAGTTGTGTCAAAGAAAATCTAGTTCTCCGAGTCTGGACTTCTGGTTTTTTTTTCTCTTTATGAGGGACTTTTTTTCTTCTTTTGCACTACATTCCTTCAGTAAAAGTCATGGTATCCCTCACTATTCCAGTGATTTATGACCTCCAGTCTTGGGTTTGTGTTAGATCACCTCTCCTGAATGGTTTCTGCTACCAGAAAAGTTACACTTTCTGCTATCAGATGGAATCCACTGAAAAATTTGGGTATTGCAATGCCTTACTCAAAGGATCCTGAGCTCCTGGGATGGATTCTGAGTTAGATGATTAGACTCCCTATGATTTACATGAAGCCTGGGGGCTGTTAAGGGAAAAAAATAAAATTTCATGAGTCAGTGCAATGAGTGGAAGGAATAGATCATCAAAGTAATAAAGAATGCTGACGACAAAAATGTGTGTGAGATCCTAGCTTTCTCTGAGTCTCAAAGTCAAATTTCAGCCTGTGGAAAGCCGCCTGATATCTTTGCTTGGAATTTGCATATCCGAAACGCACTGTGTAATTAGATACTTGAATCTTACTTTCAGAAATGGAAACAAGGATCATGCTTCTCTTTTGACACACTGGCATGGCTAGAGAAGAGAAACAGCCCTGTGTTTTTAATTTAACAGTATCTCCTTCACTGTAAAGGGGAGAGACTTCAGTTCATCTCTCTGTGAGGCCTTTAAGTCATCTTTCTTTCCATCGGCCAAGCAGCCAACAGAAATTCAAAGCTGAATGTATGTGTGACAGCAGCATTAGAATAAAGGAGAGAATGTATTTCTCTTGCTCTTACTGTAATATTTTGCAGGAAGCGTTAAAAGTTCATAGGGTCAAGAGTAAAAAAGAGCCAGCATGACTTGATAAGCACATGTCAAAGGAAGGAGGAGGGGAACAAAGTAGCAGAAATACTGAACTGGATACCAACACCTCCTTCCAAAGCTGTTTACTTATTTCATCTAAGTTGTTAGTGAAACATTTAATCAATTCCTATTGGATTGTAAGTAGACCATGTGGCTGTAGCTATGGTTAAATCTAGTGGAGGCTAAATATGTTCATGGGTATGAGAAAATGTTATGTTGCTCCTGAACTCCTGAAATCAAACATAGAGAAAAACTAAAAAAAATCCCAACAAACCAAACCAAACAAAAAAACCCCAAAAGCCCAACACCCCCACAAAAAAACCCCAAAAAACCCCCTAAACCAAAAGCTCATGTTACAAAACACTTCCTCTCATTTTCAAAATAATAAATCTCTTTGCATCAGATTCAAGAAATACAATTTGAGAGGGTGTCTCGAATGTCACTAAAAACCAGCAAAAATTTGTGGAAAGTGAGGTCTCTGAAAACTTTTGTTCTACATGATTGCATCCTCACAGTTCTGTCACCAAATTGATTGAGTAGAAATCCGTTCCTAGAGAGTGGTCCCGTTCCATGCCAGATCTGCACATGCTGTCTCTCTTGAGATTTCTCTTTCAAGATCCTCAATCTTCTGCAACCATCAAAATCACCATCAACAGGAGCAAGAGGCCTCTCTCGCCTGAGCTTCTGGCACTACCTCAGCCTGATCTGTGGAGTGCAAGAAAGCAGCAATGTTGAACTAGGAGTGCGGCAGGAAAGACAGCTTAGACTACAGGAAAAAATGGGATGGAAAGAAGGCAAACTCCTCTAGGAAAAAATCTTAACAAAGGCATTATGTGAAAGAAAAGGAATTCCTAAAGAGCTACTTATGTTGTCAGCTGCTGGTGTTAATGAATAGCACAGTTATAAACACAGAATGTTGATGGCAGGAGGATTTTATCTGCTGTAGACTCAGATCAATATGATGCAAGTCAAACACAAGATGTATGTCCAGGAGATAGACATCTGAGTCAAACTAGATACAACCTATGAACTCTGAAGGTTCTAACATAATCTTCAGTGGGAGAGCTGGCACCAATGCCCTGGAAACTGAACATAGACACCTTGGAAGTATTTGCCCTTACGCAAATAGAATCCATGCTTGTAAAGAAGCCTGCTGGAAGGAAAGACTTTATCGCCTTTACAAATGAATGTAATGTTTTATGCCTTGTGACAAGTGCAAAATCACATCCACTGCATACAGGCCACTTATTCAAATCAAAGATGTTAAAGTTAGCGCTGCATCATTTAATGAAAAGTGTTAAACAAAAAGGTTAACTAATCCTGAGTAGGTCATGGAGTTAATAACCTAAGAATACTCATTGAATTAGCTTTCCAAATTTATCATGTCATCCCCTGAGTAAAATTTCAAAGTAAAGATAATGAGGCTGTGGGGAAGAATAACAGATGTGGAGTATTAGAAGCTGGTAAATTGCATTTCATGCACTCATAGAGTTAAAGTATAAAGGGACTATACCAACACACTTATTGGCTTCTACATAGCTTCTTATTACAGCAACAGCTTGAGCTAGACTAGCAATCTTGAAATATTTTTTTAAAAAATCTTGTTTTCTACCTTACAGGATGTGTGTGCCCTTGAAGCAACTAAAATTATAAACCAGCTTACAAAGCGGTCAGGATCAAACAGAGACTTAATTTTCATTTTTCTCTCATTAAAAATAGAGTATTTCTCATATAAAGTAGGTTGAAAATTCTGTGGGCATTTTTGCAAAGTTTTGCATTTCTGAGCTAATACCTATATAGTTGCAAACTATGTACAAAAATCTTGCTTCTGAGTTCCATCCTGTTCTGTATTTCTTCTGCATGTGTTCCTACAGATACTCATGGCTGAAAAGCATCTGAAAAGAGCTTGCAACTAAGGGAGGTCCTTCTACAGTTTTGGTAACTGGCAAAACTTTCATGACAATAAATGAAACTAGAAGATGCAAATGAATGTAGAACAGAAATAACAATGCTAACGTTTATCCTACCATGATTATAAGATTATATCAGACTATAAAGATTAAAAACTTGAGGGAAACACCTGGAAGAAGGAAATGTTTGGTTAGCATGAAAGGTCAAGAGCGCAACTCCAAATATGAGTCATATTTTGGATGTCATTTTGGGTTGCCATATAAGGCTCAAGTCAACATTAGAGATCTGGTCATAATTGTGGACCTCATTTTACACATTTAATTTTAATGCCACCAAAATGGGAGGAAAACATCCATCCATTTTGGTCCCAGTGATAGTCTTTGGAATGGAAGTCAAACATTCTTTCCCATTAAATATTAACAGAAAATCAAGAGCCATCAGTGAAAGCATGGGAACTCACTGCATCCATTTTTAACTCACAGGAGATGTAAAATCACTCACCACAGATCAACAGTTTTCTACTCTGAGAAAAGCTGAATGAATTATCTGATATTTGCAAAAGATAGGAGCTTACAAAAGGAGAATCACAGCGGCTCATCAGCCAAGCAGTAAGTTGGCTGATTTACAGTAACTTGCCCACTCAAGCCATTAAATTACTGTATGCTTTGAATACGGACAGATTCCTTAAGATCCTGAATTGTGAGGTGGGAAGGTATGAAGACTAGAGTAAGAGAAGCACATATCAAGTATCTAGGGGCACAAAGAAATATCATATATATAGCAAAGATATGCAGGTTCAAGAAGGCATAAACTACTGCTGTTTAGCCTTGATGTGAAAATCACATAGATGTCAGGGACAGAACAAGACGAGCAGGTAAAAACATACCCCCAGTGACAAAGGGGAAAGATGGTTAAAATTGAATTGATATTTTAAAAAAGAAAAGTTTTTTTTCCTCTTTTGTCAACTTTGCATCATGTAAGTGGTATTGTATCTCTTTCTGAAATCAACTTTTAACCTTTTGTTTGTTTGTTTTGTTTTTTTTCTGAAAAGGAAGGCATCTGAAACAAACTCGTCTGCAGTCGAAACATATTCCCTGAACTGCCATGTGAAAAATATCATTTGTCAGAGAAAACAACCCAGGAATAAAACTTCAACATGAAAAGTAAACAAATAACATATTTATCTCCTTTACAGATTCCTTTGCAATTATTAAATATCTTGATGTTCTTGCAGTGCTTTCATTTTGCTCATTTTTCTTACATATCTATTTGTCATGGATATATATTTTTTATATTGATTTTTCTAAAATCTAAGATTATTAAATACTCTTCAGGTTTTATTTATTATGAGTAGAGCATTTCTTCTAACATTAAAGTCTTTAATTGAAGTTCCTGTTATTATCTGCATTCTGTCACTACTCTGCTGTTTCAACATATATCTGATTTTTGCTTTTTTTACTACATACTAAAACCTGAGTTCTCTGTACAGACGGTTTCATTCAGAATGTTAAGAGGTGATTATCTCAGGCAGAATTATGCTTAGCAGTAAAAAAACAGGCTATCAGGTAAATTTGTGAACTATACCTTTTATTAGTTTTGTCCTGTCCTGACTGGAAGATGGTCATAAATTTCTGTCTGTTTACTCCAGATGTTGAGTTATTAGGCTAAAAAATATTGATGCTGGATATATTAAGAGAAGCCTGCCATAACTTCTAATTTACTCTAAAAATGTCTGAGTTGGGTTTTATTCTAACTTCTCAGTCATTTTATAGTTTCTAAGACTACCCTTGACACTTTGATTCTCAAAAATAAAAAGTGGTGATGACCCATGAGTAACAAATGGAATGGAAACAGTCATAAGCATAGGAATTAAAGTTAAATCAGTCTTCAGAGGAGTGTCTCTGCCCCTAATATCTAGGCCATTCCCCTAAAATATTTTCCTAACCTGTTCTGAAGCCTTAAATTCTAAAGGCTACAATCACTTTTCTGGTTGCCCCCTGTTACAATGATTAGAAATTTTTCCCTGGAGTTCAGTATTAATTTCTTTTAATATATGATTTCACACTGTACTCACACCAAAAAGAATAGAATGAAAAATAACTCCTTTCATGTTTTCTTTGGATTTGAAGACTGCAACTATAACTTTCTTCACTGTCTTCAGCCTAGATTAAATGCCCTTTAATTTTTCAAACTTACTATATCTTCTAAACTTCTTAATATTCTTGCCAAGCTCTGGATTTTTTCTCACTTGCCCATATCTATCTTGTCATCCTAAAGAAATAACTCCTTTTATGGGAGATTTGCATGGTATTTGACAAATATCTGGGAAAACAGTGCCTTGCTATTCTTTCATGGAAACCATTGAAGTAGAAGTTACAATGCATTCTAGGAGAAAGAGCAAATGCTGGCTGGTCAAACAGGTATTACAGACTGGAATACATATATCAATAAAGAAGTAGTTACTGGAAAGCTATAAAGCACGCCAGAAAATTGACACAGGCAACCAAAATCTGTGACACAACACAACACAAAATCCTGTATCGGTGGTATGAAGTCTGGATGAAGACTGGTCACTAGTTGTGTACCCCAGAGGTTAATGCTGCAGCCAATACTATTTAACGCCTTCCTTTATGACCTGCACCATGGGACGGAGTGCACCCTCGGCAAGCTCATGCATGGTGCAAATCCAAGAGCCCTGATTTACAGACCAGATGAGTGGAGCTGTAGAAGCGAGCAGAGAGCCATCCCATGAAGTTTAGTGAGAGAAAATGCCAGTTCCAGCCTCCAGGGAGGAATAAATCATAGACTGGTTTGGAAGGGACCTTTAAAGGTCATTTAGTGTGATCTCCAAGCAACTGAACAGGCTGGGCTTTACCAGCTGGAAAACAGACTGACAGAGAGGGATAGGGTGGACAACAAGCTGAGCAGCCACCAGCAATGTGTTTTTGTGGTGAAGAATACCAACAGCTTTTGGGGCTGCTTAGGCAGAGCTGTCATCAGTTCAAGTGAGGTCACCCTCCCTCTCTGTTGAGTCCTGGTGAGACACATCTGGACAGCTGTGTCCAGTGATGGATGGTCCAGTGTAAGAGAGACATGAACCTATTGGAGCAAGTCGAGCACATGATTACTAAGGGCTTGGAACACTTCCATGTGTTCCAAGGTAAGAGACATAGGAAAGCTGGGAACGTTCAGCATTGAAAAGAGATGGCTCAGAGATCTCATCTCTGTGTTGAAGAATTTGGCAGGGGCAGTGTAGAGGACAGACCCAGCAGCACACACTCACAGGACGAGAGGCGACGGGTGGGCATTAAAAAATGGGAATTCCATCTGAACACTTGTTTTTTTTCTTAGGAGGGTGGTTGAACACTGACACATGTTGCGCAGGGACACTATGAAGTCTTTAATGATGAGATATTTGAATCTTGAATGGTCTTGGCTAACCGGCTGTGTAAAACATCTCAAGAGATCCCTTGTAACATAATGATTCTATGATTCTGTGAAATAGGATTCAAAAGAATGAACATATTCTTCTCAGAGAAGTCTGATTAAGAGAAAGGAGTCTGGTGAAGGAAAGAAGAGAAGCATTTTAAAGAAATAGCAGTGGGGAAGGATGGAAAGGGTAAATGAGCCCAAGGGCAAGACTGTTGCCCAGCAGAAGCTTTGATGTTTAAATTTGGCTTGAGACAATTTATTTTTAGATCATCTAGTCTTACAATCTGAAATGCCCCAAAGTAGCAACTATGACCAACAGGATATTTCATATAACAGTAACATGGATGATAAATATAAACTTGATAATTTTTTGCTGTTTACAGCACTTTGTCCTTTTTACCTCCCTGATTATATCAGTAAAATAAGATTAAATGCCTCTAAATATTTTTTCAGGTCTTACCAATATTTTAAAACCAGAATTATTCCTTTCTATTGAAGATTCAAAGGGAGGCTGGTAAGAAACACATATATTCATATTTTTTAAAGGAAATAAGAAAAAAATAGTAGGGGTTAAAGACATAATAAAACCTGCAATTTGAGTAAGAAGACATAATTCCAGAAGTAAATCACATCAAGCCCCATGTTGCCAACTGTCCTCACTTTATTCTCTACAGCAAATGGAGTGTGAGTGGAGAAGAACAAATCTTTGGACTGACACAATTACATTAAAAACTGATGAGTTTCTGTGAAGTAAATGTTCCACAGCAGACTAGAAATGGATAATATGCACCTCAAATCTACATGGCAAGGGAAAAAAAATGAAAGAGAGAAGAAAGGAAAAAATACTGGAGAAAGCATTCACACTCATACAATCTCTTTGAAACTGAACAAAAGGTTTAAGTGAACTGCCTGCATTTCTGATGTAACAATGCAGGCATACTAACCCTTTTCTGACAGTGATGAAAACCACAGCTGATGTGGCCTAAAATACAATGAACCCTATTTTCACTTTTCTTTGTTCACTCCCTATATTGTTCAGTTTTTTGCCTTTAAGTAAAACTCTGCAGTACCTTCTTTGAAATCGTGAAGTAGAAGAGTGCTCCTCTCCGACACAGATTTACTTTAAAAATAAAAATTAAAGAATTTGTATTGGTGGTTGGATTTATTTTTCATAACCTGGCATAATTTCCCCCCCCACACACACACCTTGTTTCTAAATTAAACTCCTTAAATTTCCATTTTTATAATGAACATATTTTGGCCTCTAGGAACCTAGACAGTCAAAGCAATCAAATCCAGTGTAGAGCTCCAAATAATCAATGTGAGCTGGTGCAAATGCCATGTGCACTGGTAGATATATTTGAGTGAATCTTGGCAAGGCAGTTTAAAATGTTGCTTTCCTTAGCTGTCCTCCTTTTACGTCTACCAAATACAGACACTGTCCTGAAGTGGAGCCACAACAGGAGGAACATGTCTGCTCTAATTAGTGATTAAATGTATCGCCTTCTGCTACCACTAATATAAAGAGCTTTCATTGCCTGATGAAAATTTCCAAGAAAAAAAAACTGTTAGTCTATTATCCATTTAATCAAACTCATCTATCATATCCACAGAGAAATCCAGAGTTTCATCCTTGTACCTGCCTCACTAAGCATAAGTTTACCAAAATCAACCACTGTCTTGCTCAGAGACTGTGAGAGACCAGGAAAAATGATCTTGACTACTCAAGAATAATCTGTGGAAAATGTCAGACATATGAGTTTACAACCAGTTATGTTATGTTTCTCTGTTAAACATCGGGAGTGAAAGTCTAAGAAAGAGAACATCTTAGAGAAATCCATGAACAAATTAGTTGCAAACAAATATTTAATTTTATATTTGGAAACAAAAAATCTGCTGAACTCCTTGTAGTAGAGGTATACATGTGTCTTGATAAAAAAAGCTGCTTGCACATGTTGGTATACAAAAGACTCCCTGCAGTTTCCTTCTTGTCCCTCTAGCCGTTCTGTCCAGAGATTTCAGAAACAAAAATAATGTGGCATAGTACATGGAAAACAAATGCTTGCAGTCTGCACATAGGCACAGATGGAAAAAAAAGTATTGCCAAGCCTGGAAATTATTTTTTATAGGTTTTTTTGGGTTTTTTGTAAGTTAGCAAGGATATTTGCATTATTTATTCAAGATAGTTAACTATTGTTTTTCACGAAATAACTAAATCAGTTGAAACTCTAAAAGAAGGGAAGTAGACTACAGTTCACATTATGGACACCAGAAGACATTGGAAAGGGAATCTCCTAGAGCCTATAGGACATTACAGATGGATGGGAAGAATTGCAAAGGATACAGGCGGGCCTGAACTTCATGGAGGGAGACCTAGAGATGACCTGAAAATGAGACAGAAAGAGCCAGACCAGCAGGGGAACAGACAGTACTTCCTGAGGAGCAGAGGTAACTGAGAAGATGTTTCTGATGCCCAATAATCTTGTTATGAGAAAAGGCCAGAAGCAAGAATTTGCCTTCACTGATATAAGTGAGAAAGAGGCAAATTTCCAGTTACTCATTTTCAAGTATTTTTGGTTTATCCTCCAATAAAAATCTGGTTCAGTATTGTTTTGAAGTGGGTGTATTTAAAACACTTTCTGGTTTCTGATGTATGAAGAGAAAGTCTAGAAACTTCTGTCTCAAAGCTATCCTGCTGACTCAGAGTCATATGGAAACAAATGAGGTTTTTCTCCTCTACTCATAGGAATCTGGAAGTTATTAATGATGGCATATGGTCCATTGTTCAGCACTACGACAGATTTTTTCCAGATTATGACTTTGCATCAAAACATGAGTTACATGCTGAGTGTAGTACTTGCTATTAATTCATTAATTTGTATGGTTCTGAAAGTATCTAGTGCTTTTCATAGCTGTTTAGAAAATCCAGAATTATAATGGTCTTGCAGACAAACATTTATTTACCTTTAGTCTGATTTCCAGAAGCAAAAGGTAACAATCTCAATGTCTGACTCAAAAGAACAAAATCAATTTTTAGAAAAATATTTGGCCTGTATACTTTGTTTTTTTTCTTCCCTGATTCTGTCTTACATGAAAGATGTCATATGGCACACCCCAGAATAATTCTGTTAAACATTTGAAGTAATTGTCATTTCTGCAACATTCAACTGCACATGAAGAGGGACTAGAACTATTGTCTCCATCACTTTTATTTTTGCCCCAAAATTTCTTATTCCAGAAATTTTGAAATTTTTGGAAATAAAAACTAGCAAGACTGACAGGTGAGATGTCTTGAAGAAATATCATAAAAAATATATTCGCAAAGAATGAGAGAAGTTTAAGAGAAATTTTATGTCAATGTTTCTGTAATTGTGAAAATAATTACATAGAATAATACATGTTTTTTCTCACAAGGGATACCAGCAAGTATTCTAGGATTGGCAAAACATGATTACTTTTTTTTTTAC
Source organism: Origma solitaria (assembly GCA_013397895.1). Lineage (NCBI taxonomy): Eukaryota > Metazoa > Chordata > Aves > Passeriformes > Acanthizidae > Origma > Origma solitaria. The sequence continues at coordinate 11,083 of VZRL01000948.1, read as the reverse complement.
AGATGAAACAAAATGGTTTTCTCCTCTTTTTCTGTCTAATGTCTGAGAATTTCCCTCCAGAAAGCCACTGTCACACAACTATTTGTGTCAGAGTTTCTTCTAGAAGACAGATATCCTAATTCCATCTGCTTCATTGAAAAGTTGAGAGACCAAATACAAAAGTCAGCAAACTTCAATATATGATTGTATATGATAATTTTTATCATTACAATTTTGACAAGTCTTTTTATTTTCATTTAGACATTCCACAAGGATTGAAATTAATGATGTGAACATTAAAGTCTTTGAAACAAATGTGTCTGGAAACAGATGTATTACTGATGAATACAAATAAAACTAATTTTCATAGGACTTCCCATCTGGAGAAGACAATTATTACATGTTCTATATTATGTCAACATCTACCACAGGCAGAATTTGCAACAAGATGGAGACACTATTAGCTCTCAACATTTCTTTGAGTTTAATGTATTATGATTTAAGAACCTGTTATGTCCCAATCCAGAGAATCGCTGCACTTATATTACATCTGCAGAGTTACATTGAAATCTATGAACACCATAAAAATCACTCTCAAAACTGAGTCTTTAATTTCTATCTCTGGACTTGTGAAATTCAAATAACAATTCAGACTATAAAGAAGCTGCATTTTCTAAACACCTTAGTAGTTTATATTGTTCATGTCACCGAGGCACAACAGACTTAGTAAAAGCATTCTACTCTAACAGGCAGAACAGACCAAACTGAGGTACTGTAGAGGTTTGAACAGAGAAGGCTTTATGTTCCTTAGTTTCATTACCGCTGGAAAGCAGACCAGGTATAGAGTTCTGTATTTACCAGGGCTGGTAAATTCCTCTTCATTATGAAATAACCTTTGATTTTGTTTGAATTTTTTATGGATTTTTTTCTTTGAATTTCCTGCCAAAAAACATGGCACAGATACATGGAAAGATTTCTTATTATCTGAAGTACCCTCCTGTGGAGATATTGTCACATTGATGTCAAAGTATTGAAGATGGACTGTTACACATTGCTGACTTATGTTTTTTAAGTCAGACCAGTGGACTGGATGGTCAGGAGCTTTAAATTCATGTTGTTTTAGTAAAGCTGATGGTCCAATGTCTATCTGAAACAGTTAAGAATACCTCCTGAATTTTGTATCCTTCTTTCCTCGAAACCCACCCAAAAGCTTCCCCTCATCACCTCAGGATTTGGATCCATATGTTTCCAAGATCTAAGGGACAACTCTGATATAACCCCATTGCTTGGCCTCAGTTGCTGAGATATTGGCTACCATGAGAAAAAGTAATGAGATAAGGTCTGTAAAAAGATTTAAAATGTAAAATTACAGACAGACAAAGACATGCTGAGACAAGTATTATTGGTACTCTGGATTCAAGGGGGAATAAAGAACTAACCAGAAAACTCCATAGTCTGACACAGAAATAGCCATGCTGTCTTAGGAAAAGTCTTCTGGCCAATGCTTCAACAATGAGCATATTGAAATGGTACTCTGAAGGACACAGGGTGTCCCTGAAAGAGTGGCAGGCTTACTAATTCCTCTTAATATTTCCCAGTTAATAGTTTAAATTGGCATTTAATGAACCTGAAGAGTCATCATAAAGATTCCAATGAGGGACAAATGCTATATAAATAGTAAACCTATCCTAAATTTTATTCACAGATTGGAAAGTACAGATTTTATAAAATAACCTTTTTAAAAAAAAATATAAAGAAGTATTACAACCCATTATCTGTTCCACAGCCAGCAAAAAGCAACTCAATTAAAAGAAGTGAAAAGATCATGAGAGGAGGAACATGATACCTAACAAATAAGACTAATAAACTAATAACCTACTGAAATTTCCCATTCCTGCAGATGAGCAATATTCCCTTTTATTTATTTTATTTTGTTTTATTTTATTTTATTTTATTTATGTCACAGCCTTCTCTCTGATGAAAGGGGTAGAAAATATGTAGCTGGAGGGAAACTAGTTCATTTGGTTTTGGTTTCCTTTGTGGGTTGTGACCTCCTAGGTTACAGTGTCTGAGTTAAGAATGAAATCAGAGAAAACACATCAGACAATTTTAGCCTCGGGACAGCTTCTATGCCAACTACTTCTTGAGGTCTGTTCAATTTGGAAGGTACTTTGTGGACACTAGTTAGTACGTGCTTGAATAATGCTCTAACTGGTAAACTTGGAAACAAGGAACATTTAAACCTATTCTGAATTCTCTGTGGTGATCTCACACTTTATTCAGACACATTCCTTTCATTTTTTCTGAAGTTTGGTCCTCTTCTCTGCCATTCCTTTGTCGTCTTCACCTTGGCACATAATACCTTTCTGATAAAGCATATAAGACTCCAGTTTTCTTCATCAAGCTGGAATGTTCACTATCACTTTTCAGGACTCATCTACTTTCCCAGTTTTTTCAACCACTCCCAAAGTTTTCATTTAATCTCTTTTCTCTCCCACTGTAGATATTTCAGTAATGTATCCCTGCATTCTGATTTTTTTCTCTCCCTTAACTTAATCAAATAATGTCTTTCCTTCTTTCATGCTGCAGATGTCTGTGTCCAAGGTTTTCCTTAAACTCTGTTTTGAGCATCTAATGGAGAAATCATATTAACTCACCCACTGTTTGTGATTGCTCTTACCTGGTACTTATATCAGATGATCATGTTTATACATAAAGGGCAAAGTGTGTATGGGAGAAAGTCAATTTGACAAATTGCCTCTATTCACTTCCACTCTGTCTCCTGCTATACCCCTGTTCTATATTGATTCTCTGCTCACAGGTCAATTTCTTCATGCGCTTCTTACTCTCTGGGTAGCGAGAAGCTTTATGCCACTTCTCCCTACCCCGAGGTCTCACTGCCTCACAGCCATTCTTTCGAACATTAAGACCTTTAAAAAATGCAGAGACTAAACAACAGATAAACAAGGCACAACAAGAGCTGTGAGAACAAGCTATCATAAGCAGCTAGAGAACTTTTAAATGCCATTTTGGCTGTTGACTTAATTTCTTTGCTTTGGCTCATATACTGAATACTCCCACTGCTAATATAAACAAGAACAGCAAACACTTCTGACATGAAATTGATAGGATGGATATTCTTCTGGATGGAAGCAATATTATCAGCTTTTGAAAGAGATCCGTGACCATGTAAGTAGCCAAAACGGTGTACTTGGATTTTTCAGAAGTTTTAACAAGACATTCACCCAGACCTTCACCAGAGGCTCCTAAAGAAACCATGAATGACTTAACAAAGGTATTTTGTAAGTCAGTGAGTGGCTAAAAAGATCAGAAATAAAGAGTTTATGTCCGATTTTCACAGCACACAAAGCTTCTGGTAGGGTACCCTAGGCTCTGGAACACAGGGTGTTTCATGGCTATTATAAAATTCTCAGCAAATGATCTGGAAAAGGACACAAATAATGATGTGATACATTTTATAGATAATATAAATTTAAATATTTTTCTACTAACCACTGGGGTAATTTTTAGGAACAGCATTTTCTACTGCCATAAGTTGTTTTAATCTGGGAATATTGCAAAGGGGTTTACTGAAAAGATAAACCTGGCAAGAACAGTCAGTGTGGTAAACACAAGCCAGCATTAACTTCTACATAGGTGGATTGGAAAACCAATTTGTATCTGACTTTGGTAAAATAAACTTCGAGATTAAGGATAAATAAATTCTTCCCAAACTTCTTGCAAAAAACCCGAGCTCTTGAAAATGTACTGGAATTGAGTTTAGAAAAGTATAGGAAATGGTGCAATATCATTAAGTGCCCCCCCACCTTTGGTTTCAACTTTCTTTAAGACTCTCCCTGTTTCTTTTCTTGAAAAAATTAAATTACTATGATTTCTTACTATTCATAAATGCTAAAATGTACAATAAAACTCATAGTTAAGCTTACTTTGTTAAAAAATGTCAAAGGCAGCTTTCTGGAGAGCTGCACTTTGCCTAAGCATCTCTGCTTAGAGTTTCAATTGTTCTCTGAATGCCTGCATGTTAGCACTGATATTGTGATTTCAGGAACCACAGATCAGTGTTGCAATGTCTCACATAGCTGCATATCTCAGAAAGGCAAAGTGAGAATTTCTGGCATGGCACAACACTGTGCTAAATAAAAATGTTTATAGAATATTGCAGTCAAACTGAAGAAATAAGTAGAAAATTATTGGGTATGACTGAAAACTAAATAATTGACACTTGTGATTATGTAGCAGTTAAAGCTTATTTTCCACATAATCTTCTGGTTTTTGGGGGGGTTTTTTGGGTTTTTTTTGGTTTTTTTTTTTTTTTTTTGTTAAATTAAGTGGTATGAACGGAAATGAGGACTTCAACGATATAAGGACTTAATGCTATCCCTCTGCCTCGGACTGACGTGAATGCAGAAAATGCCAGCAGGAGTGGCGCCCACCCTCTCCACTGAGGAGAAAGCTTCGTTAGGCTGACATTGGACACAGGACCAGATGGCAGATGGCAAGCAGAGGATTACAGGTCCCTAGAATTGAATGACAGGTTTTATTCCCAGTGCTACTGTAGTTGTAGAGAGTTTTCAAAGTTCAGTAAGCAGAAGTCACATAACTTGTGACCTAATCTTGCCAAGTAGGAAAGAAAACCTTTAAGGGTAGTAAGTTTGGCCAGAAAAATACAGACTTCCAGGGCTAATGAGGGTCATATTGTATAAATTGACAGTATTGCCTTCTTTTCTTTAAAAAGAATAAGCATATGTTATGTTTTGTTCCCAGGTTTTGTTATGAGACATTTCAGCAATATAACATACAAGCTTATGATAACAGATGAAGGAAAAAGCAATATTCTTCATTGAGCAGGTAGTCTTCCTGGTGTCTGTCAATGCTCTATAGCTACAAAGTCACACACAAAACCAATATCTGTGTCACACAAAACATTCTCTATATAATGAGTAAAAAAAAAAAATCAGAAGTGGCTACATTATTTGTATGAAAGACAAGGAAAATCGGGTGTATGCTGTTTTATTGACAGATTAGTAACATGTTAAAAGCCTGGAAGTGTATCTTCATATACAGAAATGTATCTACTTAATGATAAAAGAAATAATCAGGGTAACAATTAAAGTTTATATTATGTTAGCCGTTCACTTGGCAGATTTTTAATGTGTATTTTTTAAAATATAATTGTTAAATATGAATAAATCTCTAGTAAAAACCGAATTTCATATATGATTATTTGAGAAATTATATGTTGTTTCCAGAATCTGTACCATTAACTTTAAAGAAAAGATCTGTAGAATACAGCAAGATGTAATCAAAGTAACCTGAACCCCTGGCTATTCTTCATAAATAAGTTTTTACCTTCCTCCTTGTTCTGTGTAATTTTCAGAATTTTCCCAGTAGCCTTTTTGGCATGCCAATGTTTATCTTAATTGAATGTATACTTATCAATGCTGAGTAATAAAATCATCATCTTCAGTCTTCTCTCTTCAGTTTTAGTGATCAATAACACTAGAAATTTATTGATTTAGAAATAAAGCTACCATCCAAATTGCAAGAAACGGTGGTGAAAAGAAATTAAAAGAAGATAAAGACCCATGCATGAAAAGTTTATAAAATTGACACAATAAATGTATGATTACATAATTTCAATATATAAACACTGTATTTGAAGGCAACAACAAAAAAAAAAAACCCTGGTAATCTCTAGAACAAAAAAAAAGGAAGGAAAATCATAAGCAGGCAATGAAATATCAAATTAAATATCAGATAAGACCTATAGACATTAGGACGAAAACTGTGACAACAGATTATACTGTTTTCCTAGACTATTACACAATAATTATAGGAATAAATTTATTATACTAAAGATAGCAAACGAGAAAAAAAAAAGAGGAAAAGGGAAGAGAAAGGCAGGGCAGCAAAATGGTTCAGAGGCTAAGATTTTTCGTACTTCACTTTAATGCAATGAAAAATTACTAAAACAAATGACTTGAATAGTTCAGGCTGCGACAAGATGGAAAAAGTAGGCAGCAGCACAGATGCAGAAAGCTGAGCACCAAACCGACATTGCAGAGGAATCAGTAAAGCACCAATGAGCTTTCCCTGGAATTTTACAGAAGAAAATGAGAAATGGCAATGTAGTATGATGGATTCATCTTAACACCACCAGGGAAGTGTAAGGTACAACCCAAATTCCAGAGAGCAGAGTGTGGAAAACAGGAAGTATGTAAAACCGAGAAGCCCCTACTTTTGTCTAAAATTAGTGAGTACAAGAATGACGGATCTATTATCCAGAACAAATAAGTGTTAATTACACAAGCAAAGTAACAATACCTAGAACAGGTGATTCACCTTTGTTGAAGCCTGCAGAAAATTATTAAGATTCCTTGAATATCTGAAGATATGGATTCTTTCCTCATATTAAATAGGTGAAAATATAAAGCAATTCACCCTGCACAACATCTGCCTCATGAAGTGCTTCAATTATTACTCCCATTCATGTTTAAACCCTTAGCTACCCTCACAGTTTTATTCCACCTGTTCTGTCAGGATTATTATTTCTCTTGTTAAATCTCACACTGAGAATTTTTATAGTTTCCTTATTATCCTTCTTTGGTTTTTTCTTCTTTTTCCTTCAAAAACCAAATAATTAGGCTACCCTTTTCTCAATAATCGTCTGTTCTACCTACTGATATTGTTGACATATCACAGTGTTTATTTTATTTGGATGTTTGTAGACTTCTCACAATTCCTTATTAAATTTTGGTTTTTTTTTCCCTTGCCCTATAATCTGTCAGTATTTTATTTCCAGAAGTATTTATCTATCTATCTTTCTTTTCAGTTAGAAGATCCCAGAGCTCACATCTATATGAAAAATAACAGGTATAATGACCTGAAATGTAGACTTAAAACACATCCTTCTCACTGAGGAATTCCTGCAGAAGAAAAGCCAGTATTTCTATGTGCTGTCAGCTTGGCTTTGTAGTAGACAGAAGTAAATGTTATAACTTTTTAATAACAATTTCTTGACCTCTTCAAATAAAGCGAAAGTTTGTCTTTATTTTTTTTTGCCATTGTCTTGATTTGCATTAGATGCAATTGTTCACCATTGTGAATTTGTTTCTTTAAACATGACAAGTTGCTGTCTAAGAGATGGCCACTGCCATTACCTTTCATGTCAGCTTGTTCTCTCTCTGCCCAAGTCTCCAGTTCCTCCTTGAAGGTGGTGAGAAATTGCTCCCAAGTATTCAAACTGAGTGTAGAAATACATTCAAATCTGCTTGATGACTAAATCTATTTTTCATATTTCTTGGTTTATCATTTTGAGTTTTCAGCACAATCTTTCCTGTTAATTACTAAGTTTCTCTGACCATCTTTATAACTCTCTGTTCAGGTCTTTCAGTAATAAGTCAACTCATGACTGTATCGAGGTATTTCTTTCAAGTTACATCACTAAGTCCTGTAGATGAATAATTTTCTGACTTTAATCCTATATTGACATCATAAGCAGCAGAAAGTTTACTCTGTGCTCATATTAGATTTTGTGAATACAAATATAACATTGCGTCAGCACAGCCATTCAAAGAAGTACTTATAGCATAGAGATAATATACCATAATGAACATTCCTGCATCCTGTATCCTGTAGTACATGAAAGCTATTCCTTAAAATCTTAAAAAATTTAAATGTAAAAATGAAACTTATTCCACAACAACTGTATTATATAACTGAACTTTTTAACTGAAAAGGTGATTTTCTCGTTTTATACTCTAATTAGAAATTATAATATTTATGGATTAAATATTATATTTTAAAAGTTGTAGGACATACCACACTGTCCATTATGTTTTGTTTTCTAAATGGGTTATGGGATTTTTGCATTCTGTTGTGTTAGCTCTTCATATGAAGGAATTTTGTACAGTGTCTAAGTTAACTGTGCATTCTTTACTAATTCACCACTACAATACTTCATACCTTATTGCTTTGAGTTTTCTTCCTGAATCTTTTCAAAATTTGCACTTCCAGACAGTTTATGTAGCTGAAAATTGCATACTTGAAGTGTGGTACTTCCTGTCCATTTAACGTCATACAAATAGGGAGAGGAAAGGGGTGGGACTGTGTGGAAAATAGAAGTCATTACAGAAGAGCAGCACACTCTCAATTAAAGGTTACCCGAAGAATGGGAGAAAGAGAGACAGACATGGTGGCAAAGGAGAAGGGGAAACACAAAAAGCAGCTCAATCTTCACAGCTCCAGATAGTTTAATCAAACCAGTCTTGATTTCTTGTTTATCCAGCTTAGTTTTACTATGGAGTTTTTAAATTACTATTTTAAATTATAATTTTTGCTTTTTATTTATGATTACATTGTTTGTTATCCTGTCATAATGCTCACAGAATAGCAATACCACTGCCTGAATATGTTTTCTAAAAAGTCAAAGAGCACCATTTCTTTAACAGTATTTTACCAAAGGCTTTGCTGTATTTTTGGCCTTATTATACTTCTCACCATAGAATGATTAAAGGTTCTTAGTTATTAAATGTTCAAACCATTCCATATTTCTGGTCAGTTTACCAAAAATGAGACTATTTAATCATATGACCCTTTCTATTTTTCCAGAATTTATTTGATAGTTTTAAAAATAATGAGGTCTCATGACTTCGGAAGTTAAGCCAGCAGACTTCTGGATTTCACCATTCCTCCTGTGTGCTGAAATCATTACTCTCACATACCATTCCTATTGCCTTGATAAAAAAATAATAACAGGAAAGCAAATGAGAAGTGAAATCATTACTTGTTAATTCACTGAACTCATTGATTGAATAAAAAGGTTGATTGCAGTTGAAACACATTAAAATCTCCTCCAGTTCTTGGTGCCAATTCTCCTCAAGCTGTGTAAAAAAAAAAATACTACTCACGAACAAATTGTCAGATAAAGAGAAATTAACTGACATAATAAGAGAGAAATTGCATTTGATTCCAAAATTGTAACTTGGCCCATGCTATGGGAAAAGATAAAGAAAGCACCTCCCCACATCTGGCAAGCCAGCAGGTAGGTATAGCTTAAAAATGCTAGTAGGGAATAAACTTGCAGCAGAAAAATCAGTGGCAGAGCATACTAACAGAGTCTGCGGGTTTCAGTGTCAGTCTGGTGTATGGAGGCAGGCGCAGCATTGTCAGTGCTGTGGGAGATCATGAGCACAGCTCATTTCTCTGCTAAAACAGAGCCAAGAGACAAAGAGAAGATTCTGTGAGTCTGTGACTGATGCAGGATCAGACAGGGTGTGCTGGCAGGTCACCCAAAAGTTGCAGGCTGATTCTTAGAATGCAAGGCTGTACATAACATGTGCAGATCTATGTGTTCTAAGGAATAAAAAGCCTTATGAAACTTCTGTTCATTTCTGCTGGTAGTGCCAATGTGTGAAAAGCCTTGGAGAAAGATAGAAATTACCTTAGCAGTTTCAACATGCTATCTGCATCACCTGTCACCTTCAAATAGTTGATTACGAATGAATAAAAATTCATGCAAAGTAGTGGGAAACAGAAGATTTATGCATTTTCCTCAGTAGGGAAAACAAGAAATCATTTTAGTCATGGTAATTGTTGCCATTAGAACAAATATGCCCATACAGAAAATAAGCATTTGCCATAGTACTGACATTCATAAAGTTTTATCAGTCTGCCTGAAGTCACAGAGCTGCTTTGGAGGACAGTGGCTTTAGAAATATACTATATACAGTCCAAAAATGCCTTCATTGAATTTGCGCTGCTACTGTTTTGATGTGTATAGCAAGAAAGGGATGGAGATAAACATACTTGACTTGCTGTCTAAACATAGCATAAAAATGGCAACAGCACAAAAAAGAGATCTTCAGCCCAATGGTACCACAGAGTGAAAGACCTTCAGTCAACTCAGTTATGTTCAGTTTTCAAAGCGAAGACCACAAAGGGCCTGAGAACAAGCTAAGTAAAAGAAATTTTCAGTTGCTTGCATTCATCATCTTGTCAGTATTTCCAGACACCAGAGGAGAAGCCATACACGCCTCTCAAGAGGTTTAACCCTGGTGGGCAGCTCAGACCCACACAGCTGCTTACTCATTCTCCAGAGTTGGATGGGGGAGAGAATTGGAAGCATAAAAGTAAAAAGAACTCATGAGCTGAGATGAAAACAGTTTAATAGGTAAATTAAAGCACACAAAGCAAAGCAAAACAAGGAATTCACTCACCATTTGCCATGGGCAGACACATGTTCAGCTATCTACGGGAAAACAGGGCTTCATTAACAGTGAAAATAGAGGTCATCACTTCAAATGTCCCAACTTCATCCTTCTTCCCCCTGCTTTTATTGCTGAACATTATGGTGTGGGACATTCCTGGGGACAGCTGGGCTCAAATATTCTGGCTGTGTCCTCTCCAAACCCCTTGAAGACTCTCACCCCTCTCACTGGTGCGGTGAGAAGCAGAAAAGGCCTTGATTCTGTGTAAGCCCTGCTCAGCAGTGACTAAAACATTCCTGTGTTATCAACACTGTTTCCAGTTCAAACACAAAACATCCTAATAACAGCTATTAGGAAGACAAGTAACCCTATCCCAGAAAAAAAACAACAAAAAACCAAAACAGGTCAATAGGTGGGGATAAAAACAAAAAGTCTGGTAAGCCAATGTCACATGAAAGAGCAAAAGATAATGAAGACAGTATCATTTATAGAGGTTGAAACAAAGGTTTTTTTTTTTTTAGAAAATGCAGCTTATAGACTGCTATTCATTCATACAGTTCATGTGTATTCATATCAGTGCAACCAGTACCGAAAGAGAATACTGTGTTTCATCAAATGTGCTGCTGTTTGCAGGGATAATTACATCACTGATCCTTACTTTATATCTTTAAGGATCTCCATGTGCTTCATCCTGGAGACAGGAGAGCAATTTCATCCCTCTCTTGTTATTATATCTTGCATAGCAGCATCTGGATCCTAAAAATCTTATTTAAGCTAGAACCCTTAACATCATATTGGAACGTTCACTGTTTCCCTCTCTTCATTAAATATTCATATTCAGAGCACATGCAATGTGTAGTAGTAGGCATAAAAGT
>VZRL01000947.1:419402-466160 GCA_013397895.1 Origma solitaria | reverse complement strand
CCCCCCCAACCTCCAACAACCTGCCATACAGGTACTTCACAGAGATCTGCCCTCTGGCGGGACCTGTGGGATGAGACCAAAGCAGGGGAACCCGAGGGAAGAGCAGGCCGTGGAGGTTTGTGCTCCTGGAGGCATTCATGGCTCTTGTAGGTCCTTTGGCTGCCAGCAGTTACCTCACAGGGTGTTGAGTATCACACAGCAGCCCATGACTGTGCAGCCTGCTGTGAGTAGCTGGTGGGCAGGTGACCCTGTCAGAGATGGAGCTTGTGGCAGGGTAACCCCAGCTGCAGAGCTGGAAACCCTGGCCCTCCTACCTGGGCACGGTGGGCTCTGGGCATACCAGGAAGGGCTGAAGGGTGATCTACTTGCTGTGCTGGGTGCTAGCAGAGCCCTGGTAAAGAGGCCACTTCATGCAAAACAAATCATTTAATATAACTGTGTAACACATCATGCCACCAGAAGAAACTGTGTGTGGGAGTCTGGGAGCTCCACAAAGCTCTGTGTGTTCCTGATGCTCTGTCCCAGTATAGCCTGAGCCTGTGGTGCTCCTCCCTCTCATCTGCACCTTCCAGGAGAACCTAGTTCCAGCTCTGCTGCTTGGAAAGTCCAGCTCATGGGTCCTCCTTACAGCTTGCCTGCCTCCACACCCCCTCTGAGCCTTTTCTCAGACTTGCTTTGGGCTCTGGGTCAGCCACCAGCAAACCCCACTGCGTGAGGGATGGCCATGGGTGGCAGGGTGGAAGCTCTGCAGGGAGCAGGGCTGTGTGTCCCCCTGTGCCCCCTGCCGAGGCAGAGCTGGGGGGTGCCTGGGGGCCCGTGGCAGCACAGGGAGGGGAGAGATGAGCAGCAGACTTTAGTTAGTTTGTACTCTGTGCGGTTGGAATGATTGCTGGGAGCCCTCTAAGTGGCAGATAATGGTGGCATAATTTCTTGTAAATTATTTCTAATCATAGTTAACGACTGGCTCATGAATGAAGCAATTGTTAATTGTGACTTACAAATCAATATCTTGGGAGTTACTGCTCGGTGGAAGCACTGCTCACAGAGCATTTTCAGGGCCTCTAATTGAAGCATAGATGCATGACCGGGGCATTTTTGGCCTGAACAACAGATTTTTACCCTTTTTTTTTGCTAGTCACAGGCAAGCAGTGATTTTTCTCTTTAAATGGAGCTAAAATTTTGACATGGCTTTGAGACTAATGGTTCCTCTGCCACTGTGCAGTGGATATGGGGGGGATGGATGGTGGGGCTGGAAGTGAGGGAGGGGGCATTGCTCAGCCCCGGGACAAGCACCAGCTCTTTGGAGTCATTCCCTTAACAGTGTTCCTTGCAGAGGATAAGGATGGACGGGCATGCTGGGAGCAGTTGTTTCTTATCCTGGTGCTTGCTGGTCCCATTTCCTTGTGCAGGCAGGTTGTGCTGCTGCCACAGGGGTGCAGGTGGCCCTTGCCCCGAGGACATGCCATGGGACTGGGCTTGTCTTTCTACGCTTTTCAGGAAGGTAGTGGGTTTCATGGGAGGGGAATCTAAGTCCCCTCCATGACCTGAGCATGGAGGATGGTTGCCCGGTGAGACAGAACTTCCCAGTGGGCCCTTGGAGACATCAGTGACTGCTGTGATGGGCCATTGCACCTGTTGGAGTCGGATCTGAATCCTCCTGTGTCCTTGGCGATCACAGGGCTTAACTCCCTCAGCTGGAGGCTCACTCCAGTCTGCTTAGCTGTCTCAGCTGGGGACTCAGTGCTGTGGTTCAGGAACATGAACCATGAGCTAGAGCAGCTTGTGCTTGGTGAAAAGGTTTACTGGGGTCTGGCAGGGCTCTGTGGCATATACAGGAGATGGCCAGCAGTGTGGCCAGTGCTTTTCGGATTAGAAGGTTTGTTTCTGGGGTGGCAGGACATGGGTTGCCTCTGGAGCTGCTGAACTTTATTTCTGACTTTAGTCAGCACAGGCTGAGTTTGGGAGTGCTGTGATCATAGCAGGCACCTTGCTACCCTGGTGCACTGGGGCCAGCGGTAGGGAAATCTTCTTTGTGCCTGTGCTGGACCCTGTGAGCTGAACCCCAGCTCCTACAGCTCCTCCCTATGGGGCTGTTCCCCTGGCTGGTGAGAGCCCCCAGACTCCTCACCAGGCAGGGCAGGGGGACTCTTTTATCCCAGTGCTCTGGAACTGGGTGGAGAAACACTTAGTCTGCTTAATGACCATCACTGACTGGGGATCCCCAGTGCTGGGGGAGGTACCGGGAGCCTTGAGTTGCCTCTGGGTGATCCAGTGGGAGCAGTGCTCTGTGTAGGTGCCTGCTGGCTCTCCCCTGGGATCCCTAGGGCATGGTCTAACTGTCAGTCTGCCTTGGCAGCAAAGACACCCCTGTGGAGAAGAAGAAGAAAGGGAAGAGGAAAAATGAGATACCAGTGAACAGTTTGGATTTGGATCAGGATCTCCTGAGCCCATCTGTACAGAGCCCAGAGGAGTCTGCAGAGTCAGCTGACAGCCAGGTATGTCCAAAGTGCTCAGCTGGCTGCTGGTGGGTGAAATCCTGGCTGCCTCTCAGTGGGACCACAATGGAGCCCTTGGGCACAAGAACCAGTGAGCTTGTTCAGCAGTGTGGCCAGCTTCTACCAGCATGAAGTCAGCTGTTGGCCCAGGGTTAGGTTTACACTGCTGCCCTGGGCCCTGCGTGTCTCTCAGCCTTGGGTATCCCTATCCCTCTCCACCACGGTTCTGGGCAGCTCCCTTTCCTGGGACAGTGCAGGGGGGCACGTTGACCCTGCAGCCTGGGGGGCTGTGTGCCCTGCATCCCTACAGGGTTCCTCTGCCTCACATCTTGGGGACTGATGGGGCTCTGTGGGTCAGGATGGAGACCTGAGCACCTCAAGGAGTGCCTCTTCTTCCCACCACTCCCATCCTTCTGGGGCAGGAGGTGGCCTGGAAGCAATTTTGGCAGCCCTGGGGCTTTCTCCCTCCCACTCAAGCAAGGTGGAGGTACTTCGTCTGCCCATGCCCCCTGGCACTGCCTTTTTTCATCCTGTACAGAAACGACGCTCAGGACGGCAGGTGAAGAGGAGGAAGTACAACGAGGACCTGGATTTCAAGGTTGTAGATGATGACGGCGAGACAATCGCCGTGCTGGGAGCTGGGCGGACCTCTGCGCTCTCCGCCTCTACTCTGGCGTGGCAGGCAGAGGTAGTGCTGGGTGTGGGACTCGAGGGTGTGGGGGCTCTGCCTCATGCAGCATGTCCCAAAATGTCAGTGCTGAGGCTTGAGGAAGTAGCGGGTTCCAGCTGAAGGATGGGGTGAGAGGGTGCCTGTCTGGGAGGGTTCAGGCTGGCTTTTCAGGAACTGTGAGATGGACCAGTGCTGTGCTGGTCCAACTGTCCCCTTCCTGCTTGGAGACTAAGGCCTCTGGAGCATGTCACACAGCTGGACATGTCCTCCTCACTGCCCATGCCCACCTTTGGCTCCGGTCTCTGTAGCTCCTGTCCACAATTACTCTATTATTTTGTCCCTGCCAGCTGAGGGCTTTGTAGATGCCAGGTCATCATTTTCTGCCTGCATTGCTGGTCTCCATCAGTGCCTCAGAGCACAGTGATGCCAGCCTGACCTTTGCCAGCTGAGCTGATCTACTGGGCAGCATGGCAGGGACCAGCTGGTGCTGCTGTGGTATGGGCCTTGCTGTCCTGCTGTCTCTGCCCAGTGGTTCACTGCTGGCTCCTGGTGGGTGCTGCTGTCCTGCCTGTCTGTGACTGTGATCCTGCAACTCATTCCATCTCTCTGGTCACTAACAAAGCTGCCAGATATTAATAACGGTCACTAGTTGTTTTCATGGTGTTTCTGTAACCCCCTCTAGTCCCCTCTTCCCAAGGCTTTGGTGAGTATCAGTCAGCTCTTGATAAGCCCTGACCTGATGATCCATGCCTGGCCACACACCCATGGGACGTGCTGCGGGTACTGCTTCAGCTCTGCCTGGGGCTGTGTCCCAGCTGGGCTCCTGACAATCATCTTTCCAAGTGAGATTTTTCAAAGCAGCAGGTATGAGCTGCTTTTGGCATGTGTCCATGCTGCCACCTGTTCTACTCTCAGTCCGAACTTCCACTTCAGTTTGTCCTGCTCCAGATGGGTCATTAAGGCTGATGTCCAACAGCAGCCAGGCTGGGTGGCTGCTCTGAGGCTCGGCCAGCCTGCCCAGCTGGGCCTGCCTGTGGCTGCTCCCAGGATCAGAACTGACAGGCAGGGCAGGATGTGGCTGCTGCGACCTCAGGGCTGCTCTCCCCATGGCCTGGACCTGCAGCTTTTCCCCTGCATCCCAGCCATAGTCCTAAACAGCTCTTTGAGGCAGTGCAAGGCTCTTCCAGCAGCCTTCAGGCAGCCAGCAATGAGCCACAGACCAGTGTAAGCTTCTGTAAGTGCTGTGGATCAGCATGGGAGCTCCCAGTGCCAGGGCACTGGACTGCTGCAATGGCCGTGTTCACACAAACCCTCTGTGGGAGGGGCAAGCAGAGCCCAGCAGTGCCAGGGTGGGTGCCTGGGCATGGGGGAACAGGCACTGCACAGTGACTGTGGCAGGAGCTCTTCTGCATGCTCCCCTCAGCCATCTTAACCTGGTATGGGGCAGAGCTCCCCAAATAGGGCAGAAATCCTCTGGGCTTCAGATGGCAGCCAAGGGGCCCAGGCAGACCTGCTGTTCGCTGCTCATGGTATTGTGGTGCTGGGTCCAACATCCTGCCCTGCACTCAAGGACAGTGTCAAGGCAGCAATCACCTGAGGGCTGGGGTTGGAAGGGTTGCTGTGGCCCTGGTCATGGTCTTGCTTTCCCAGACATTTTCAGATGAGTGGTGTGGGGTGCCCTGTCTGTCTGTCCTTTCCCAGCCTGTCGCATGCCTTTCTTTGACTTTCTAGTCTGCAAAGTGACACCTCAGGGCTGCTTTGCCTTGGTCCAGACTCTGCCTGCATCTGAAGGGAATGAACAGAGTCCTCCTTTCTGCTCTACACTTTGCTCCTCCTTGTGCTGTACTATCTCCCAGCCAGACCAGAAATGATATTTCTAATGGTCAAGAAAGCTCCATGTTTTTGGCGTCTGTCATCTCCCCTGAATCTTCCTCTGTGTGTCTCCTCTGTAGCACAGACAGGCACAAGTCTGGCTTTCTTGTCCCTTGGCATTTGGTGGGGCTGGTCCTGGCACAGCTGCAGCTGGGAGGGCCCCCACCTCCCCAGAGCTGGCAGCAGGACAGCATTAGGGCCACCTCCAGCAAAGCCTGTGCTCAGCAAGAAGGGCTGTGCTGGGAGCCCCCAGATGCCAGCAGAGTGTATCTATGGGTGATTCTCTGGGGACAGAGTGGAAGCCTGCAGAGGGAAGGAGGCAACACTTTGAGCCTGCCAGGAAAAGCTGCATGAAGAGTGGTGGGGTGAGGTGCTGTTGTCCGTGTCCTGTGGCCATGGGCAGATGACAGCATGTAGGTGGCATGTGGCAGGGCCTGGCAGACATGCTGCCTGCTATCCTGGGCCCCTTGTGGCCATACAGCACTCTAGGGCTGTATAAATGCCAAGGCATGACCAGGTTGTGGCATGGAGAGTGCCTGGGAGCAGGAATGTTTACGTTTTGGCATATTTCCTTCCTTGAGTCCATGGGCAGAAGTCCCCAAGCTCCCTCCTCTTTTCTGGGAGACTTTCCACCCTCTCTGGCTGCCCTGATGCAGCTGGAAGGAGCCACACAGCAAACCCAACAGTGCTGTGGCCTGGCTGATCCGAGGAGGACAGGCAGAGGGTGAGTGTAGCTGAGCTGGCAGCACCTACACCCTTGCACCCAGCAAGGGCTCCCCAAGCACAGCTCCCCCAGCTCCCAGTGCCAGCTCTGTCTGCTCGGCTGGGGGACTGGGAGAGAACAAGCAGCCGTTCCATGCTGGGGGAGTGCCAGGGGCACATGATGAGCCAGAAGAACAGAGCTCTTCTTTCCTGTTCCCAGGAGCCTCCCGAGGATGATGCCAATATCATTGAGAAGATCCTTGCCTCCAGAATGGTGCAGAAGGAGGTGAGTGGCAAAGATGTCAGTGGGGCTGGAAGTCACTGAGCAGAGGAGAGATGGGACCTGGCTGCCCTGTGCAGCAGGGACATGAGATGCAGCAGCAGTTGGTGCTCTTGCTCCTGTAGTGGAGTGCTGGGGTGTGTCCGGACTGGCACCTTTCTGAGCTGTGGATCAGTGTGCTGCCTCTCCTGTCCTGGGCACCAGTAAGCCCCTGGTGAAGAGTCAGGCCTGGGTTGATGCCCAGAAGGTGTTGGAATACCCCATGCTTGAGGCTGGTCCCACATCATGTTCCCAAGGGCTACTGCACCTCCAGGGCAGCAGCATAGTGAGTGCCTGGCTGTTCTCACAATCCCTGGGGCTCAGTCCCTGGAGCCTGTCGCCAGGCAGGGGATGGCTGAGCAAGCCCTCCTGGCTTCTACACAGCCTCTGACTGTCGCTGACTCTCCTTCCCTTGGTTTCAGGCTCATCCTGGAGGCCTGGCATTTGAGACAGAGGAGTTCTACGTCAAGTACAGGAACTTGTACGTGCGGTGTTGTGGTGCTTTTTTCTGTGGGCCCTGTGCATGCACGACCAAGGACTATGCGCTCCCACCTCTCTCCCATCCCCAGCTGCAGCCCCAGCATCCCTGTTCTCCTGCCTCCGTCCTTCTGAGCCAGCCATGACGGTGGGAAGCAGGGTGGCTGCTGCAGCTTCAGTGCTTGGTCTTGGCCTAGTCCTGGGCCCTTGCTTTCCCTCATTTGGGATGGCATAGGCATGGAATGGGTGTTCTCTGGATCGCTGTGACATCCATGCTGCTCTGTGTGCTGGATGGGTTTGGGACCAAAGGCCTCTTGGTCATGTGTTGTTGATTTTTTTTTTTCCCCCTGCAGCTCTTACCTCCACTGTAAATGGGCAACGCTGGAGGAGCTGGAGAAGGACCCCAGGATCTCCCAGAAGATAAAGCGCTTCCGGAACAAGCAGGCTCAGATGAAACATATTTTTACAGAGGTGAGAGTGGAGCACAGTGAGCAGTGGTGCCCAATCCTGAGTCCAGTGCAGTGGCTGAGCCGGCCAGGAGCTGCCCTGACACCTTCCTGCCAAGGCCAGACCAGCTCAGGGGCCAAAGGCACCAGGGCTGGAGCTGAGGGTCCGTGACTGTGCCCTGGACACTTGCAGCATTACTGGCAGAATTATGAGCAGGGTGACAAATGTCACTTGCTGGACACTGCCCGCTGAAGAGTTGCTCGGTGGGAGGGAGGGCAGCATGCAGGGCTGGAGGTCTTCTGTGGTGGAGCAGAGATGCTATGGGAGAGAGGGAGCTATAAATATCTGGGCTTAGGGCTGCTCCTGCCTGCTCTGCTCTATAAGCAGATTAATCTAGCTTAGTATGAAAGGTGTTCTATAATTTATCTCGCTGCTCCAGACATAGTTGTTGGATCTCCTCAAACTGCCCCTTACAAGTGTAAATCAGGCCAGTAGGCTATGAAAATTTCTCCATTGTAGCTGGAAAGCTGGGGGCGTGTGTCAGATTTCTCACTCACGAGTCTGTTTGGGGTCTTTCTCAGGATGCAAAAAAACCCCATGTGTTGGAACACACTGTACACTGACAGTTCAGCAAGGAGCAGGAGCACATGCTCTTTTTGTCTAACTAACTGGGGCCTGGGGAGTTGTGAGCATAGAAGCCAGGTTTTTCTCCTTCTCAAGCCCTAGGCCATGTCTCTCCAAGGACTACTGCTAGGCGGAGCGAGAGGGAGGCAGAGACAGAGACCAAGGTGTCACCCCTTGCAGGGGTGGGGTTCATTGGGTGCTATGCGCTCTGCTGGCTGGTCACAGCTCTGGCTGCTGCACATCAGCTGGAGCAGACAGCTTAGGATTTGTGCCTTGGGGCCAGATAGGCTGGAGAGGATATTCCTGCCTCCCAGCAAGGGCAGCACAGAGGTCTAAAGAAAGAGCTTTGCCTTCTGCAGGGCTCCTGTGTCCTCCCTGCCCAAAGACAGATGTCTGTGCCTGTGTCCAGGGCACTTGGTGTGCTGCACACAGCTAGCAGCATCCTGGGGACAGATGCCCCGCAGCTGTTTACTTGTGCCCATCTGTTTAACCCTGGAATCACCTTGAACTTACTTCCCACTTTACTGTTTGCCATCACAGCCTGATGAGGATTTGTTCAACCCAGACTACGTGGAGGTAGATCGAATTCTGGAGGTGGCTCACACAAAGGACCCTGACACCGGGGAGGTGAGAGGCTGCATTGCATGCTTGCCCCATGGAGGGAAGGAGGGAGACTTGGCAGGAGGCCCTGCCCCGTGGTGTACATTGCAGGTCATCTCTGAGCACCCTGAGCCTTCCCAGCCTTCCCTTGCATAGCATTCCCTGTCCCTGAGGACCCTTAGCATAGGGTGGGTGGAGGGCTGCTGACCCTGCCTGTCTCTGAGCCTCTCTTTGTGCTGCAGGAGGTGACCCACTACCTGGTGAAATGGTGCTCGCTGCCCTACGAGGAGAGCACCTGGGAGCTGGAGGAGGATGTTGACCCAGGGAAGATTAAAGAGTTTGAAGCCCTCCAAATCCCTCCAGAAATCAAGCACATGGTAACGTACCCTGAGGTAACGTACCCAGCTGGCAGCTCGCTGCCCTGGGCACAGGGACTGGCTGTGTCTTGCCACAGTTCAGCAGTGCTGAGCTTGTCCCTGATGCCGCAGTGCAAGCCATGTATCCTCCTCCCTGGCTGGGTTTGTTGTCAGGGTCTCAGGGTGAGTTCCAGAGGCCAAGACCTTGTTATGACTGAGCTGTCAGTGACTGCTTTGAAGCACTGTCCTGATATGCAGCCCCAGCAGTGGGATGTGGCCTCACTGGGCATTAGCATCTCCCATGGACCTTGTTCCTGCTCTCCCGTCCTAGGAGCGCCCAGCGTCAGAGTCCTGGCAGAAACTGGAGAAGTCCCGGGAGTACAAGAACAGCAACCAGCTGCGGGAGTATCAGCTGGAGGGAATGAACTGGCTGCTCTTTAACTGGTATAACAGGTGAGGAGGGGCTGGAGCCCAGTGCTCCCGTGAGCTGTCCTGCTGGCAGCAGGCCCTCTGTGTGCTGTAATGGGAACAGCAGAGCTGGGGAGCAGAGCAGACGAACATGGGCCTGACAGAGCAGCCACTGAGTTCTTCAAGTGCTGAAGCTGGCAGGCAGCTGCCAGAAACAATGGGTTTACTTTAGCTTTGCAACTGAGCCTTTAGGAATGTTTCTCCGTTGTAAACGCTGATGAGTCTTCGAGATAGTAGGGCTTAGCTAGGATTCTAAGATCCACCTGTTGATTTGTTTTGGCCAGGCTATTGGTGACCCCCTGTGTTGGCAGGCAGGCAGGATTGCGCATGTTCTCAGCTGCAGCAGGCCATCAGATGCGTCTTTCCCTGGCTTGTGTGTACCTGAAGAGCAGCATCTTTCATGCTGATTTTGAATCCATGGTCTTACAAGAAGTTGGCTGTCTTACCCAGACAGATTTGGGCCACTGTACTAAAGTCCCCCCACGCTCCATGCTGCAGGGTCAGAGAAGTGTGGGCAGAGGTGGTGTGCTTGACATCCCATCAAAGAGTTGGTGACAGAATGGTTTCTGCCCCCAAGAGCCACATTGACCTGACCCTGTCCATCTCTGCAGGAAGAACTGCATCCTGGCTGACGAGATGGGGTTGGGGAAGACAATCCAGTCAATCACCTTCCTCTCAGAGATATTCCTGATGGGCATCCATGGCCCCTTCCTCATCATCGCACCTCTCTCCACCATCACGAACTGGGAGAGGGAGTTCCGCACGTGGACGGAGATGAACGCCATCGTGTACCATGGCAGCCAGATCAGCCGGCAGATGATCCAGCAGTACGAGATGGTGTACAGGGACACACAGGTGACTGCTGCACACAATGTTCCCAGGATGCATCCCCCAGCCCTGCCTTCCTTTACTTGGGAAGCACTGAGCTGCCTTTGGAGCTTGTTCATTTGGAGAGGGAAAGGTGATCTTTTCAGCCCCCTTTGCTAGCATGGGCTCAGCTTGCACTGTGTATGAGTGAAAAGGCACAGCTCTTGCAGAATGGGGAAGGTGCAGCATAGCCCTGGTGCTTGCCCTAGGGCAGTGTCTGGTATGGAGGTACACAGCCTGTGGCCATCAAGGAGGCTTGCAGGAACCTGCCTATGCTTGAGAGAGATTATTCTGTGGAAATCCCAGCTCAGAGTCAGATGCTCCCACTGATAGTGTCAGACAGGAGGTATGTCAGTGTGCTGCTGCCCTGAAGGACTCAAACTCTGGTTTCTGTTTCCCTAGGGTAACCCTCTCCCTGGGATCTTCAAGTTCCAGGTGGTTATCACCACATTTGAGATGATCCTTGCTGACTGCCCAGAGCTGAAGAAGATCCAGTGGCGCTGTGTGGTCATTGACGAGGCACATCGCCTGAAGAACAGGAACTGCAAACTCCTGGAGGGGCTGAAGCTCATGGCCCTGGTGAGTATGTCCTGCCCAGGTTCACCTGAGAGCAGGGTGGGCTGGAAATGGCCATGCTGAGCACTCAGATGCCACTGTCAGCAGCTCAGGCCCTGTGCCAGGCTGGAGGAAAACCATCCAGGGGCCCCTTTGATGGACAGGGCACTGCAGGTGCCCTGCAGCCCTCACAAACCTCTTTTTGTCAAAGTGGAATATTAACTCCCCCTATGCCTTCCCACCTGGGTGTGCTCCCTGCCAGAGCCCTGAAGCACAGTGGAGGCTGCTGCAGCACGTGGGGATAGTTGCTGGCCCGCCCTGCCCAGCACCTCTAGCCATGCTGTGCCTTGTGCCCTACACTGAGCAAGGCTGTGGTGTTCTAGCTGGTTTCTTACTGCTGTGCAAACATGGGACCAGTCCATGCCAGGATAGGGGTGCAGGACTGTGCATATTAACAAAGGGATCAGTGAGCTGCTCTGAGAAATTATTTGGATGTCAAGCTCTTTTCCAGTCCTGGGAAAAGTAGCGCTGCTGTTTGCTGGACCAAGGGCCATCAAGCCTACTGGATCTTCCAGCTGTACCCAACTTCCATCATGCTCACCTGTAGCTGGGCCAGGCCCCTGAAAATAATTAGTCTTGTGACTCCCACAAGTTCCAAAAGACCCTGCTGTTTCCCTGTCTTTGGGTCTTGTGCATGGTCCCTGTTGGGTTGTGAGCTTGGGTCAAAGCAGGATTGCTACTGGTCCCCCTTCTAAACCATCACCTTCCTTTGTACAAGTCCTGTTGTGCCCTCAGAGCCTCTCACCTTACAATTGCCCTTCTTTCCTAGCTGGCCACTCCTAAGGACATTTGCTGCACTAGGCTGGGCAGGAGGATTAGCCTGAGCAGTGAGCCCAAGGCTCTGGCAGTGCTGGGACAGAGCAACTGGTGCACCTGGGACCAGCACCTGGTGGTGCCTGAAGCCCGAGCCCATGTTGTCAGGCATGGAAGGGAGAGCATTCTCCTTGAGGGATCATCCAGGTCTTGGGGCTTGTCTGGACTCCATCTCCTTTTACTGCATGTGTACCTACGTAGTGAACCTCTAGGAAAAGCTCCCCCTTGTTCCCAGTGCACAGTCATACCTGCCCCTGCTGATTTTGGAGCACCTTGCTGAGACTGACCCTAGCAGCAGGTCACTGGTGCCCCTCGGTGTCCCATGGCTGAACCCCCTTGTTCTCCCTGAGCCCTCTTGTTCTCCCTGAGCCCCGAAGGTGGACATCCTGCACCCAGCTACACGGCAGCTTGGGCTTTGTCAGTGTCCCTGTCCAGTGCCTGCACAGCCCTGTCCAAGGGTTTTGTGCCAGGGCAGGGCTGAAGCCTGGGGGTAGTGTGAGATCTTGGATTTGCCTGCTGTTGCTGCACAGAGCTGGACTGGAACATGCGCACAGGAGCATCCTGGGAGCCACAAGATAGTGTTGTGTGACAGTGGCATGGTCAGGGCTGTCACCATGGCCAGGGAAGCCTCTCAGGGAGTGTGAGTGCTCCCAGGCCACCCAGAGTGCTTCTGAGGCTGGAAGACAAGAAGCGTTGTGCTCTTGGGACCCCTTCAACCCAGCTAATGGGGCTGAGCCCTCAGCCTGTTTTCTGTGTGTTCACAGGAGCACAAGGTGTTGCTGACAGGGACCCCGCTGCAGAACTCTGTGGAGGAGCTCTTCAGCCTCCTAAATTTTCTGGAGCCACAGCAGTTCCCCTCAGAGACAGCCTTCCTGGAAGAGTTTGGAGACCTGAAGACAGAGGAGCAGGTATCTGGAAGAGTGATGCTGGTGACTGTTAGCACAGGCCACTGGGACACATGGTGACCAAACTGGGCATGCTTTCAGACATGTGCTTCATGGAAGTGGATAGGACTCCTCATACCAGGAGAAGCAAAGTTCTGACAGAGCCCCCAGCTCTGCTTTGGAGAGAGGAGACCAGCCCATGCCTAGGCAGTGGTCTGCTCCCAGCTGACTCCCTGCTGCCCTTGCATGCCTGGGTAGAGCAGCTCACCTGCCTCTCCCACCTGGTCTGTCCCTGAGACCAACAGGAGTGTGGGGGGAATGGGGAGGTCAGTAACTCCATGTGTCAGTCACCCTTGTCAGGTTCCCCTGGAGAGCCTTCCTCCAAAGCTCTCTTTAAGTGTGGATCATGGGAAGCTGCTCAGTCGCCTGGGCTGTCCCACTGCCTTTTGAATATGGGAATTACACAAAGATTCTGTGGGAGCAGGCACAGGCACATGAAGTGACCACCGTCTCAGCTACCAGCCAAACTCTCAGCTCTCTTCTTGCATCAGGCACCCAGGGCTGCTGGCAGCACAGACATGTGGAGTTCCTAGCCCAGGACAGGTCATTGACATGCCTGCCCCAAAGATCCCAGCCCCTGAAGTCATCCTGACTGGCTGCTGAGCTCCAGGGTCACTTGTAGTGGGTTTGCAGCAGTGGAGGGGCTCTAGTCTTGCAGGCGCCTCTGCTGTGCCCATGTGCTTGCCATGCAGGGAGGGCAGTGAGTGTCTGCGCTTGCTCTGCAGGTGAAGAAGCTGCAGTCCATCCTGAAGCCCATGATGCTGCGACGGCTGAAGGATGATGTAGAGAAGAATCTGGCACCCAAGCAGGAGACCATCATTGAGGTGGAGCTGACCAATATCCAGAAGAAGTACTACCGGGCCATCCTGGAGAAGAATTTCTCCTTCCTCTCCAAGGGTGCCAACCAGCACAATATGCCCAACCTCATCAATACCATGATGGAGCTGCGCAAGTGCTGCAATCACCCGTACCTCATCAATGGTGAGGGCTGTGCACAGGAGTTGTGTGGGGGGACACACAGGTATCACTGCAACATTTACTGGTCACTCTCAACAGAACTTGCCCAGCTGGGAAGCCAGCTCAGGCCTCGTGCCATCTGCTGATGGTGTGGCACTGATCTGTCCTATTGCCTTCCCAGGCAGCTGAGCTCCCTGCAAGGGCGGCTTGGTGATGGGCACCTCGGGGTCTCCTGGGGCTGCATTTGGGGATGTTCTGACACAGAACCAATGTCCCAGCCTGACTTGTTCTGCCAAGAGCTGATGCAAGCCCTGAAGGAGTTTAGTCCCGAGGTGGAGGGTCTGCAGGATGTCTCTAGCCTTCTTCCCTAGCTCTGACTGCATGGATTCTGTTGCTCGTGCAGTCCTTTGCTGCTGCCCTGGGCAGCTACACCGCCAGCCTCGCCAAGAGCTCATATCCTTTTTCACCTGGCAGGGGCAGAGGAGAAGATCCTGGAAGACTTCCGTAAAACACATTGCCCAGAGGCACCAGACTTCCAGCTGCAGGCGATGATCCAGGCAGCCGGGAAGTTGGTGCTCATTGATAAGCTGCTTCCCAAGCTGATCGCTGGTGGGCACAAGGTGCTCATCTTCTCGCAGATGGTGCGCTGCCTTGACATCCTGGAAGACTATCTCATCCAGAGACGGTTAGTACAGGCTCCAGCATTCACCACGGCTGCTCCGCAGCACCTCCATGCACTGTACATAGAGTGGCAAGAACACAGGATGTGGATTTGGCCATTCTGTGCCCACATACCAATGGATCTGAGCTATTGCTGGTGGGTGTGGAGACCCCAACACTAAGCAGCTCAGACCTGTCCATTCTCTGTAGTCCAGAGCTAGTGCTTAGAGTGACCAGGTGGAAGTAGGTCCTTCCCTTGGTCCTGGTTCCCATGAGCCCCATAGCCATGCGCCATGCATGGGGTTGTGATGATTTTGTCATCATAAAAGGCACAACTTTTGGGAACAACTACAGTGCGCACAGGCTGATGAGGCCTGAGCCTCCACCTGGGCACAAGTCCTGCCAGTAAGTCCTGGCTGCCTGTGTGCCCACACAGCCCGGGGGAAGGAGCAGAAATGGATTTGAAAGCCACAGCCTGTTCAGGCCCTGCTGTGATGCTGCTCTGACCTCTCCCCCTCTTGAGCAGGTACACCTACGAGCGCATTGATGGGCGGGTGCGTGGCAACCTGCGCCAGGCTGCCATTGACCGCTTCTGCAAGCCCGACTCGGATCGCTTCGTCTTTCTCCTGTGCACGCGGGCGGGCGGGCTGGGCATCAACCTGACTGCTGCCGACACCTGCATCATCTTCGATTCCGACTGGAACCCACAGAATGACCTGCAGGTAACGGGCTGCGCAGGGCCAGGCTGTCAGGAGGTCCTGAGGCACAGCTCCCATCACTTGTGCCAGGCAGAGAGGACAGGGCAGCAGCACCAGCTGTACTGGGCACGAGGTGCCGTGCAGGAGAGCCAGCAGGCCTGTGGGCCGAGGGAACAGGACATGGGAGAGATCACAGTGTGGCTCTGAAAGCACAGATGGGCCACAGAGCAGGCAACACTGTGTCCATACCTGGTGTTGGAGTGGATGCAGTGTTGTGTGCCACATCTGCAGAGAGCCAAGGCTCCAACCTGAGCCCTGTGTTCTTGCCTGAGGGTGCTGGCATCTCCCATTCCTCCACAGCTGTGCAGGCTGTGCCAGAGCCCTGCCAGGTCAGCCACAGGCAGGGAGTGAGGGTGCTGTGGTGGGTGGGAGCCGACTGTGCGTCAGGTGGGTGAGCGTAGATGCTGGTGCAGGGTGCCACAAGCTACATGGTGCCCATCCTGCTGGGCTCCCTGTGCTGACACTGTGCTCTCTGCACTCCCAGGCTCAAGCTCGCTGCCACCGGATCGGGCAGAGCAAGGCGGTGAAGGTCTATCGCCTCATCACCAGGAACTCCTATGAGCGGGAGATGTTTGACAAGGCCAGCCTGAAGCTGGGCCTGGATAAAGCTGTGCTGCAGGACATCAACCGCAAGGGCAGCACCAATGGGGTAGGTTGGATGCTGGAGCGGGGCCAGGTGGGAGCCACTGCAGGAGAGCTCTCCTCCTCCCCTGCAAGTCACTGCCAGATCAGAGCAGGGACTGGGCAGGCTTTGGGGAGGGAGAGCCCAGCCCCACACATTCGTACTGCTGCTCTTTGGCTTGCCAGGCTGTTTCTGCACTGCCATGGGGATAGGGGACACAGGATGCTATGTCCAGGGTGGCATGGACTGAAATTCCTGACAGTCCCTCAGGCAGTTTTGAAGTGACCTCTTTGCTTTAGCAGCAGCAAGTCTGGGTTGGCTTGGGACTCTTCTGGAGCAGAGCGAGGACCCTTCCGCTGTGTAGTGGTCACGGTTGCTGGCCAGGTTGGTGATGCTCCTGTGCTTTGGGCAGGTTCAGCAGCTTTCCAAGATGGAGGTGGAGGACCTGCTGCGGAAGGGTGCCTACGGCGCGCTGATGGATGAGGAGGATGAGGGGTCGAAGTTCTGTGAGGAAGACATTGATCAGATCCTTCAGCGCAGGACACAGACCATCACGATCCAGTCTGAGGGGAAGGGCTCCACCTTTGCCAAGGTGTGCTGTGCTCCACTGGGAGGGAAAGGGGGATTTCCCCTGGGCCGTGGGGGAAGGGGAGCATGCAGGGCAGTAGCGGCTGGCCAGCCTTTTATCTGTGTGTGGACATCTCTGCATGGCGGCCACGCTTTGCTGTCCCACTGCCCTGGAGTGAGACCTTGCTCAGGTACTGCAGCACGTGTGGTCTCCTGTCTCTCTGATGCTCAGCAGAGCATTGAGGAGGGGCCACCAGCCTGGTGGGTGATGCGAGGCTGCCTAGGAGGGTTCAGCTCTCCCTCTGAAGCTGGTTCAGGCTGGTGAGAAGGCAGAGCAGGGCCTGTGCTCCAGGTGCAGGGCAGTGTCCAGATGTGCTCTGTCCCCGGGTTGGAGGTGTGGATGGATGCAGAATTGCTGTTGTGTCCCCATCAGGGTGCTGCAGGATGCAGGCCTTGCTCTCATGGGCTAAGGGCTCCTGGCCCTGGCTGAGGGCTCCATGGCAGCAGACCATGCCCCAGAGCTGGATTCTGCCCAGGGCTATTGTGGACATCTCCTCAGGGAGGATGGATGAATTCAAAGCCTGGGTGAGATCCAGTCCTGATGTTACTCATGAGCTGAGCTCATTTGATCTGGAGTCTGTCACCCTCCCTGCCCTTCCAGTCACTGATGCTGCTTCAGTGGGGTGCTTTGCTGAGCAGAAATGCAGGTGGAGACCTTAGCTGCCAGTGATGTGGGAAGGAGCTGTGGTACCTTCAGCACAGCCCTTCTGCAGCACAGTCAGTCTCTGTCTCCAGCCTCAGTCTTCTGCAGCCATGAGTTCTGGCTGTGCAGAGGGAGCCCAGGATGGTGGCAGGACCTAGCTGCTGGGCTGCACGATGCCCAAAGGCAGGTGTTGCTGTGCCATGGAAGCTGTGTGCTGTGGAGCCTGACAAAACCCCCAGAGAGAGCCTGAGGAGCCATCTCTGTGCTGTGCTCTAGCTGGTGTCTGCTGGGGCCACTAAGGGCCATCTGTCCCTCCTCCTCTTGCACAGCCCAGGCTTCTTTTACAGTGGGTCAGGCAGGACTGCAAAACAGAGTGGTTCAGCTCCCTTAGGTGAACAAAGAGCCCTCTGACATGTACCAGCTTGGGGTGTAACACCCCATGGCAGAGAGACTGTGCACTCAGACAGGTATGTGGGGGATCTCTGTATAGGGGAAGGCACACCTGGATGGTGGGTTGCACTGTGTTAACTCCTCTTCTTTCCTTCCTAGGCCAGCTTTGTAGCATCAGGAAACAGAACTGACATTTCCTTAGATGACCCCAATTTCTGGCAGAAGTGGGCCAAGATAGCAGAGCTGGATACAGATGCCAAGAACGAAAAGGTAGGATGCAGTTTGTGGCCCATGTGCCCTACGACTGATCTGACACCATGTGGCCTGGTGTCCAAGCATGAGCTGCATAGCTCCTTTGGGCTCCCAGAGGAATTTGTGTTGGGCATCAAGAGTTTTACTGCAAGGGAGGACTGACCCACGAGTGCTGGCTAAAGCCCTGATTTATCTAGCCACGTGTTCGTCTGTGTCTCCCTGATATTTCAGGGTACTCAATCTGTACTCCCAGCTACTCCCAGCAATTCCACCCTCTGCTTGAGAGCATTGTCCAAATGCTCCTTGAGGTCTGGCAGCCTTGGGGCTGTGACCATTCCCTAGGAGCCTGTTCAGTGCCCCACCACGCGCTGGGGGAAGAACCTTTTCCTGATATCCAACCTAATCCCATCCCAGGCACAGCTCCAGCTGTTTCCGCAGGTCCTGTCTCTGGTCACAGAGAGCAGAGATCAGGGTTGCCTCTCTGCTGCCTCTCATGAGGGCAGGCTGGTGCCTCTGCATGTTGGGAGGCACGAGGGGACAGATGGGCTCCCACCTCTCTGCTGGCCCTGCTGAGGTGATAGGCTCGGCTGCAGCTTAGGTCTCTTCCTAGCTCCCCCATCAGGCACAGGGTGCTGCTGCTGGCTCCAGTGCAGCCCCAGGGCTGCTGTAATTCCAGCTAAGGCAGCAATGCTGTAGAGATGGTGTTAGCAGCAAGAGGGAGGCCCTGCAGCTCTGCAGAGCTCACTGCTCAAGCAGGAGCAATGGGAGCGTGTGTGTGTGTGTGTGTGTGTGTGTGTGTGTGTGTGTGTGTGTGTGTGTGTGTGTGTGTGTGTCCTATGTGCCTAAAATCCACCCAGATTTTCATGGCATTAATTCATTCAACAGAGCACGGGTAAGGAGACAGGAACATGCTATTTAATTTCATATTGCTCCCTCCTGCACCTTCTTGGAAGCTGCCTTTCCTGTTCCAGCCTACCTGACCCTCAGCACAGAGATTACACTGCCTTAAGCACAGCATTTGGCACAGGCAGTGCAGAAAGGGCCAGGAGTGACTCAGAGTTGAGTCAGCTGCTGACTGTCAGCAGTTTGGACACAGAGGGGCTGATTTCCAGCCTCTCGTCAGTCAGGCTGAATTCTGTGCTGGCCAGGAGTTGTCTGGTGTGCAGGCAGAACTGCACACAGGTGACTTGGAGCAGGTATCCCAGTGGGAAGGTAATGTTCAGCCACAGGACTGGCGAGCCAGGAGCAGAGCCCAGGTGGCAGGGGCGAGAAGAGCACATACAAATGTTTCTGCCTTTACCTGAGATTGTGCTCTGCTCTGTCCCTCACAGGAGAGCCTGGTCATCGACAGACCCCGGGTGCGGAAGCAAACCAAACACTACAACTCCTTCGAAGAGGATGAGCTGATGGAGTTCTCTGAGCTGGACAGTGACTCGGATGAGCGACCCACACGCTCGCGGCGCTTTAACGAGAAGACGCGGCGGTACCTTCGGGCTGAGTGCTTCCGTGTGGAGAAAAACCTGCTCATATTTGGGTGAGTCTCACCCCTGTGAGAGCACAGCCTCCATTGCCCATGTAGGCCACCGGCTGCACCAGCTGCTTTCTGTCTGTCCTGCTTGCAGTGTCCTCTCCTTCCAGCAGTGACCTTCCTAAAGGGACCTGGGCTCTAAGCAAATGTTTGGGATGGAAGGAGGGTTAGGAGGACAAAGCATGAGCTGGCAGTTGGCACTTCCAGAGTCTGCTCCTGCCTCTGTCCTGTTCAATCCTGCAAACCTCGCTTCCTCTCTGCTCCTGTAATGTGTGGGCAAAACATCCCTATCCAGGGGAGCTGGCAGGGGTCTGCGCTGGCATTAGCTCCTAGAGAGAGGTGCCAGCAAGGTCTCTAGTGGAACAGGAGTGTTTACTCTGTGTTCCTGCTGTTTCAGCTGGGGACGCTGGAAAGATATCCTGACCCATGGGCGGTTCAAGTGGCACCTGAATGAGAAGGACATGGAGATGATTTGTCGAGCCTTGCTGGTGTATTGTGTCAAACACTACAAGGGGGATGAGAAGATTAAGAGTTTTATCTGGGATCTCATCACACCGACGAAGGACGGCCAGAACCAGGCTCTGCAGAATCACTCAGGTATTGCGTGTTCTCTCTGCCATTGCATCTGTACCCATTGCCCTGTGCCAGCCTGCGGGACTGATGCTGCAGAATTCAAAGCAGAGCCAGTGGAAACTGTCTGCAAGCAGTTGTGCTTGAGCACTGCAATTCTTTCTTCACAGAGAAAGGGGCTTCCATGGAGCTGACCTCCACACTGACCCTCAGAGCCAGCAGCAGGGGCTGGCTGGGTGGGGGAGGCTGTTTTCTGGGTGTCAGTGCAGAGAGAGCCTTGTGGTGGGAGCAGAGGTGCTGCTAAGTGTTCTCAGGCCTGTGAATATTGTTGTGGTTCCTCTGCACAGGGAGCTTGTGAGCAGCAGTGACCACATGAGCACATGGGGTGTGGTAGGTATGAGGGTGCCGATTCCACTTGGAGCAGCCACAGGCTGCTCCTCAGGTCCTCACAGGGTGCAGCACAGACATGGTGCAGGACCCTGCCTGTGCCTCTGGGCAGCACTGGCAGCTGTGCCAGGGAAAGCTGGGGGTGCAGCTGAGCATCCATCTCACACCAAGGTTGTGGGATTGATGCCCATACAGGCCATTCACTTAAGAGTTGGACTCAGTGGTCCTTGTGGGTCCCTTCCATCTCAAAATACTCTGTGATTTTGTCATTTCCAGCCTTTGTCTCCCCCCATCACGGTGCTTGTCCCAGACTTACTGGTCTGCAGTGCCTACCCTGGTGGGTGGAGGTGTAGCATTGGTTTGTCCTTTGACCTCTGAAATGCAGAGTCCTCCCCAGGTGATGCTTCCTTCTCGTTCTCTGTGTAGCAGAACCCTTGTCCTAGACCTGCCTGTGTCCTCTCTGCTCAGAGGCAGTGTGTGTGAGGTTCTTGTGTCACACCACATGTCAGATCTGTAATTGTATCCGTTGGCTAGAGGTGTCTAGGTGTGTTCCCTTGGGTAGAAGTTCCCAGTGTATCCTCAGCTTCACACAGGTCACCCAGAGGCTTCCCAGCTGTGCCCTCCCTCTGGCTCTGGCTCTGCCTCAATGGTGTACACTGCAGATTGGCCTCTCCAATTGGCTGCTCTCTGTAGGCTCCCCTGGGGCTGGGGTAGCCATGGAACCCATCCTGCAAATGAAGCAGCCACAGGGCCTTTGTCTTCATCTGTGAGCACAGAGTGGCTGCTGCCTCCCTGGATCTGCTGGGGCTTGTGGCCTGGGACATGTGGTCGCTGCCTGCTGTGCCACAGGTCTCTGGCTGACCTTGGCAGCACAGTGCCTGCATCCTGTGGCTCTCGGGACAGGTGACTGGGGCTGGGGGAGGCCTTAGAGTCTCTCATTGAGTCAGAGCCCAGTGGCCATGTGGTGTTTGTTCTTGTACCTTGTTCTGAACTGTGGCACAGGGTGAGTAGTGAGGGGGTTGGGACTCTTCAGACTGCTTTTGGCATCAGGGAGCTGGGCTGAAACCTGGGACTCCTGTTCCAGATGGTGGAGCACAAGGAAGGCTGTTCCGGAGTGGTGATGCTGCTGAGCCCCAAGTGCATCAGAGTTGGTGCTTAAAACCCAACGTCATCATTTCCTTCTGCCTGGAAATGTTCAACGGGCTTTGCAGTATGAGGTCCAAGGATGTGGCCTTTGGTGGCTGCCTTAAGTTATTCCAGTCACTTCCTGCAATGGGAATCATTCTGGCAGTGCTGCCTCTTGCTCTTGCTACACAGCCCTGCCCTGAGCAGCTGGGAGTGGGCTTGAAAGCCCTGTGGGGAGTAGAGTTAAGAGTCAGAAACAAATCAAGTGGTGTGAGTGGGTTTGATTAGATAATGCCAAGTAATGAATAAGCCACGGTTTCAGTGGAGGGTCAGGATTGCTTTAATACAAGAGCATTGGATATTGAGCAGAGAAGTGGCCAGGAGCTTTTCCATAAACTCTTCAGAATGGCTTTTCCCACCTGTGAAACCTCCATGTGGTCTGGGCCAGAGGAGCAATGACATTTCACCTGATGTCAGGTGCTGGAGGAGAATAGAACAAGCAGAACACTGCAGTGCAGAGCAGCCATAGCAGGCACTGCTGGGGCTCCCCAGGCAGCCTCACGTACCAGTCATGTCTGCAGAGAGCTGACCGGGCGAGTCATGCCCCATCCCTGATGTGCAGAAAGCAACAGCAACCTCCAGCCCTTGCTGGGGCATCCTGGAGATCTTCCTTCTCAATCCCACATCCATGTGATCCTGAAGGGTGAGCACAGCACCCAGGCAGTCCGATTCAGAGTTTCAGAGTTTGCCCAGAGTCCGTCAGGCCAGTTTGGTGCTGGGGTCAGGAGGCCTGGTGCCTACTGCACGCCTTCAGCAGCCACCTGGGCCATAGCCCTTGTCCTGTCATGGAGCTGCAGACTTCATGCAGGAGTTGATGACATGGTGACATTTTCTTCACTGGTGTCACAAGACCAGACAAAAGGGATGGGACTGCTCAGACACCCTTTCCTGTTTATGGCTGCAGCTCCTACCTCAAGAGCAGCTGCCCAGGGAGGCAGCTTATCCCCCTCTGAAGATTCCAAACAATAGTGACACCACCAGGAGTTGTTTCCGCATTCTGCTGTGAACTCACATCTTATTTCAAGTTGAAATGTGTTCAATTTTCATCTCCAGTCACTGGATCTCATTTTATCTTTGTCAGCCGGATGGGACCACATTCCCTTTCCCATTGAAATTAGCTAAGGCTATTCCCCTTATCCCTTGTTCCCCTTCTCCCCCTATCCCCTTGCAGCGATCCAGTTCCCCCTCAGCCCTGCTCCAGATTCATGGCAGAAGAAATAGCCCTTGCAGATCAGATCAGCAAGTCTGCTGCTCTTTGATCATTTGAGAGCTTCTTGTTTGAACTCCTGTCCCAAATCACTCTCCCCATAGGCTGACCTTCAGACCTGTCTGTAGTGTCCAAGAAAGTCTTCAGGGGCTGTGCCCAGGACCAAGGTCCCTTCCATGCTTCTGTTTGATATTTTTATACATCGAGGGGCAGTGTTATTGTTTGGGTTAAGCACTGCACTGAGAACATACAGCAGGTTCAGTTTCTGTGGTGATCACCAGGTTTTTCCCGGAGATGGACTCTCCTGTGCTCTGCATTTGCCCCATGCAGGTCCCCCTCCTTGGCTCTCCAGGCTGCAGCCAGGAGCTCTGCACAACCTCCTCCAGCTCCCAGCTCTGGTGCTGCACCGGGTCCCCAGTGCCGGCGGTGCTGGGTGGCAGTGCCACCCGTGCCCGTGGTGCCTGCGGTGCTCACTGGCTGCCGCTCGCTGTTACAGGCTTGTCAGCACCTGTGCCCAGAGGCAGGAAAGGGAAGAAGACAAAGAACCAGATGCTGCTTCCTGAGATTAAGAATGCAGACTGGCTCGCTACCTGCAACCCCGAGGTGGTGCTCCATGATGACAGCTACAAGAAGCACCTCAAACAGCACTGCAACAAGTGAGTCACAGTATCATGGAGGGGTTTGGGTTGGGAGGGACCTTAAAGAAAATCTCATTACACCACCCTGCCCAAGGGCAGGGACACCTTCACTATCCTAGGTTGCTGTCCAACCTGTCCTTGAACACTTCCAGGGATGGGACAGCCACAGCTTCTCTGGCAACTTATGCCAGGGCCTCACCTCCCTCAGAGTGAAGAATTTCTTCCTAACATCTAATCTAAATCTCTCCTCTTTTGGTTTAAAACCATTCTTCCTTGCGGGAGCCCACACTGTCTCATGGAGTGGGCTGAGGGCCTTAAGTGTTGGGAGGGTGGGAAGGGAGCTGAGAAGGGCTCACAGCCCACACAGGATCACTGCTGGACTGCCCTCAGATTCCCCTCCAGTTCATGGAAGCCATGTCCTGAGCAGTGACCCTCCGGCCAGTGGGTCACAGGGCTGGGCACTGCAGCATGGCACTGCAGAGTCGCTGCCTGTCCTGCTTTAAGGAAGTGGGTCCTTCCACGGGGGGAAACGTGGTGTCAAGCAGGTTTCGCTGGCCTTGCTGACCTCTCTGCCGCCCGGGACAGGGTTCTGCTGCGGGTGCGAATGCTCTACTACCTGAAGGCTGAAGTGCTGGGGGAGGCTGCGGATAAAGCCTTTGAGGGAACCCCCGCCAGGTAGGGACCTAACGGTGAAACCCTGCGAGGCTTCTCGGGCTCGAGCACTGCCGCAGCCATCTGGCCCTGCCACATCTGGGCTCCCTGCAGCTCCAGGAGAATCAGACATGGGGGTCAAATCCTGGGTCTTTCTCAGGCCAAACTTCACCCTCAGGCAGCCACTCTGCCTGTGCAGAGAGTGTGGCTATGGCAGCCCTG
This sequence comes from Origma solitaria, assembly GCA_013397895.1. Lineage (NCBI taxonomy): Eukaryota > Metazoa > Chordata > Aves > Passeriformes > Acanthizidae > Origma > Origma solitaria. The sequence goes on along the minus strand of VZRL01000947.1, from coordinate 442,594 downwards.
CTGAGGCGGCTCTGAGATTGCAGCACCAGCCTGGGGGGTGGTGGGGACTTAGAGGGACACCTTGCAGGAAAATGCCTCTGTGTGCTGCTTGACAAACGGGCCTTTAATTCGAAGTGGGAGTCAAGAGAGACTTCTTCCAGTCTCAGGGCCAGGCCTCAGAGCAGGGCATGCCCCATCACTGCGGCCTGCAGTCCCTCCCAGCACTGGTAACAGTGGGACCCACAGGCTCTGTAATGGCACTGAGCCTGCAGCCTGCCAGCTGCAGACCTTTCTGCAAAGACTCAGCTCTCAGTGCTTCTCAGAGAACTGTGATATGTAGAGCTTAAAGCTTAATTTCCCCAAGTAGGGGCTGCTGCCTTCCCCAGCACAGCTCCATCAGCACCACTTTATGTGAGGAGACACCGTTTTTGGGGTTGGTATAGGTGTGAAGTGGTTTACCGCTAGAGAAGCTGTTCGGGTCAGATGGGATCTTCAGTCCTCTGGTGTTGTTTGGGTGGGAGGGGAGAGACACTAGGGGCACCCACTGGCCTGGAGAAAGAGGAGCAGGAGGGCAGCAGACTGTGGTGGAACCAAGGCTCCAGCTCTCTGAGCCCAGGGAGCTGTGTACCCATGTCATGGTGGGGCCCCAGGCCAGTGTTCATTAGCTGTCCCCAAGCCAGTGAGTGGTGGCTCCTGCCTCCCCCGTCCCATTTGAGCAGTGCCCAATGTCCCTCAATGTCTGGTGAGGCTGGGAGAGGGGTGTTCATACCTTGTCCGCCACAGGGAGCTGGATGTGCTGCTGCCAGACATTGACTATGTGGAGATCCCGGTGGACTGGTGGAATGCCGAGGCCGATAAATCCCTGCTCATTGGCGTCTTCAAGCACGGTGTGTACCCAGCTGTCTGGTGGGTGCTGGTGTGTGAGGGAATGAGTACCTCTGGTACCTGCAGGAGACATCACGTCAGTGCAAGGGACAGGGCCGTGGCTGTGCTCCACAGCCACACAGGGCCAGGGCAGCTCTCCCAAGGTGCCAGCAGCATGTTCGATGGGGAACAGGCACCTTGCGGTGCCCAGGGTGGCCATGCTGGGTCTTGTGGCAGACTCTGCTTTGCCAGGAGCAGTGTGCTGGGTGAGGGTGAGGAGAAAGGCACAGATCTTTTCTTGGCCTTGTCATGGAGTCCCTGTGCAGCTCCCAGGAGCCACAGGGCTGTTTGCCCCAGGTGCACCTGTGTGGAAGCTGAGCTGTTGCCGGGTGGGATGGGAAGGCTGACCTTTCCCTTTGCCTGCTGCCCAGGGGCTGCAGGGTTATTAGCAGCTTTTGGGAAAGTGTTGGGAATTTCTGGGGGTGAGAATTGCTCTCACAGCAGCACAGAGGGAGTGAGAGCCAGGTGGGGAGCTGTGTCCCAGGAGCAGGAGGTTTTTGTGGACCAGGCTCAGGCCTTGCTCTGTGCTGTCTGTGTGTCCTGATGATGACAGGTTACGAGCGATACAATGCCATGCGGGCGGACCCAGCGCTGTGCTTCCTGGAGAAGGTGGGCATGCCAGACGAGAAGCTGCTCTCTGCCGAGCAGGGCGTCAGCGACGGGGCACAGGATGCTGCCGAAAGGTGGGCAGGGGATGGAGCTGAGCTCTATGGCAGCCTGCCTCACTCCTGGGGCTGTGCTTCTGAGTGCAGAGGGGAGGGCAGGAGGGAGCTGGTCTCCACTATGAGGTTGGCATGAGCACCAATTGGCATGATCACCAATTCTTCACTTCCTGGTGCTGAAAACTGGCACAGCCGCAGGGGCTGTGCTGCTGCTACCAGGGACTGATTCACTCTTTCACCCAGGGGCAGTGTGGAAAAGGAAGAGAGCAGTGGAGAAAAGCTGGAGGGGCTGTCAAAACAGGAGGTGAGTGGGATTCACGGTGTTGGATACACATCTCTTGCTGCCCAGCCTGCCCTGAGCTGCAGGCTTGACTCCATTAGCTCTTCTGTGGGGCCGTGGGGAGCCGGCACGGCTCGTCTGCCCTGTCTGTCTCCCATCCTGTGTGCATTGCCTTTGCTCCCTGGTGCACAGCTTTTGCTGTTCCTCTCTGTGTTACCTGTGGACCTCGGCAGTAGCTGCCTCGTGGGGAACTGAAGGAGACTGAGGGCTGGGGATGCCCAGGAATGCTGCCTTTCACTCTTGTTTGTCTTCAGGAGCCGTCTGGGGCCCTGGCAAAGGAGTCAGGGATGTCCCAAAATAAATGGTCGTGGGGGAGAGGAAGAGCAGGGAATGAGGCGGTACAGGAGAGTGCAGGTGTTATTTGAACAATAGAGGCTGTCACACTGCCACTGGCAGTGGCACTACAGCCTCTGTCACTGTGGTGATCCTCCCCTCCAGGCCCCAAATGGTGTCTGTGAGCTGTCACCTCTGATCCTGTGTGCTGAGCACAGCCAGGAACTGCAGCCCAAGGGCAGTGGACACACAACCCTGACCATCCCACCACCCTACACCCTGCCCAGGTTGGGTGGGCTGTGGGTGCAGGGGGTTCTGTATGGGGCTGAGCACTCTCTGGTGGTTTCCTTTTGCAGGACATCATGGCTGCTGGGGTGGGTGAAGCCAGTGAGAAGCGGGACGAGCCAGCGGCAGGTGAGGCCATGTCTCCTGCAGTGCGGCCTGTGGCTTCCCAGGGTTTGGCATGGCACAGCCAGAGCCTGAGCACTGCCCCAGGCACTGCTTGGTGGGAGGAACACACTGCTGGGCTGGAGGCACACGCTGCTCTGTGTTAGTGGGTGAGGCAGCTCAACCTTAGCAGGGGCCCTCATGTACAGAGTCACAGGTGACCCAGGGATGGGCCCTGTGGCAGGCCAGCCAGGGTTCCAAGTGATTCCAGCCAAAGCTACCCAGGGTGACTAGAGGCCATTAGCCTGCTCTTATCCATGCATAAGTTGCCTGCATGAGATGAGCATACAAGGTCTCTGCAGTGGGCAGTGCTGGCACATGCTGTGGGCTGACTGGCCCCACTGCTGAGCAGGGAGCTGCAGTCTCCTCTGCATGACCTGGCCTGGAGCCATCATTCCTACCCTGCTCTGAGCCTCTGGACTCTCTGAAGGAAGCTAAAACGTGGTGAGGCTATGAGCCAGCAGGCCCAGGGATGGTCACATGGCCCCCCACTCATGACTGTGATCCCTGATGTTCCCCATGGGAGGCAGAAGGTGGAAGGAAGCTCTTGGAGCTTGCCAGAGGGTGTGGGAACGTGTGGCTTTGTGTGTGTGTTAAATACTAATGTCCTTGCTGATGTTTGAAGCCCAGGATGGCTCCGACTCAGACAGATCCTGCTGGCCTGTCTCCTCTGCTCTCACGGCCAGACTGCGGCGACTCGTCACCGTCTACCAACGCTGCAACCGCAAGGAGCTGCCTCCCCGCACTGAGATGCTCGTGCCTGGTAACCATGGCTACTGGCTTCAGGATGAGATGTTCCGGAGAGCCTCTGAGATGGACTCAGTGAACAAAGAAATGCAGAAAAGGTAATGCAGCAGAGGAGCCTTCACAAAGCTGATTTAGCCCACTTGAATTCCCTGGCCCCCAGAACTGACTCAGGTGTATGTCACCAGGGCTATCTGTGCAGTCGGCTGCCCAGGGCATGGAGTCACATGCGTCCTTACTGGGCAGGGAACATGCTCTGAGCCATGGGAGCCTTGCTGCTCCAGCAGCCAGCTCAGCCAGGGAGCAGGCCCGCTGCAAACTGGAGTTTGTGTGTAGCAGATGGTGACACTGGAAGGAAGTGAGGGGACAGCTCTTCGGGGTCAAATCCAGTGTCTGCTGGGCCAGGGGTCTGCCTCGTCAGAGCAGAGTTGTGTCCTTGGGGCACACTGTGGAAGACGGTGACAGATGAGCGCTGTCATAGCCTGTGAGCAGTGCCTTTCCGACCCTTGAGGCCCTCATGCTGCTGTCTTTGCCTCCTTGTTTCCTCTGGAGCCCAGTGGTGACGTATCCTGGTTGCGCTGTTCTCCCCTTTAATTTGTCCCAGTAAGCAGTAGGGTGGTGGCACTGTGCTGGTACCCCGAGTGGCTCTCTGCAGCCTCAGGAGGGTGTGCAGGGTGATGCTGCTGCCGTCACTGCCAGTCTCCAGTGCTGCCCTGGGGCTGGGACTCTCTGTGGTGACCAGCCTTCAATGGCTTTGCCTCCTGTGAACCTGTCCCTGCAGCAGGACCCCATGTCACCAGGTGGTATGTATGCTGCCTTGTGCTCTGTTCATGAAGAAGCTGTTTCAGCCTTTCTCTTCCTCTGGACTTCTTCCAGTTGTACCATCCCCTCTTTGGGGTGGGGGCATCAGTGGTTGTGCTGTGGGCATCACAGCAGCTTGCTATCTCCTGTTCCTTAATTCTCTGTGCTTTCTGTAGGGGAGATCTCCTTACAGGGGTTTTCCACCAGCCTTTAATTTAAGGCCTTTTGACAAACTCACCATTGGCTTCCTTGACTTGGATCATTAATATATGTATTAACTTTCTTCTTGTTATTCTCATTTTTGAAATGAAACATGACTGCAGCCCCTGGGAGCAGGGGTGGAAGTGCTGGCCCAGGTGTATTTTGGGCAGTTGGAGAGTGCTGTGGGTGCCGTCACCCTGTCTACTTTCCCTTGACATGTCTCAGCTGCTTGCTGGTGCTGGCTCAGAGCTGCAATTCAGGGGAGCTGAGATATTACTGGAGGCTTTCTTCAGCCATCAGTGCTCTACTTTCTCTGCCCTTGCCCTGTTGTGTGCACCCAAGTCTGTTCTCTATGGCTGTTCCTCTGGGCTCTGTCCGGGGCTGTGTTTGCCCAGGATACTCTTCACCATCTCTGCCCTTTGAGTGATCCCTACCAGGTGAAAGCTCAGAGGATCCAAGCCAGCATGATCCTCAGTTCAGTGTAACTGAACTCCACCACCACTACTGCTCTCCTTCAGTGGGGAGGGGGTGACACCCATGAGTCCGCATGAGTCGGTAAGGTAGGTGGTGTTCATTACTGGGACCCTTACAGCAGCAAGCTCCAGTCCCAGTTTCCCTCTGGAAGAGGCTGGATGAGAGCTATGTCTGTATATCTTTCCGTTGTAATTCCTGGTGCAGAGAATTGACCTTTCTGTGGAGGTGAAACAGCTTGATGTGGCAGGAAGAGAGTAAATGGGATAGGTTTGTATAGTAGAGGATAGCCTCTAGTGAAGCTGCTGGAGCCTGTGCCCTGTCGGCAGCGCAGCCCAGAGCTGCACTCAGGGGTCTATTGAAACAGCCAAGAGGGTATTTTCAGCAATGAGTTGAGAGCCAGAGGGCCTGTGGCCTCTACTTCTCCTCCCTGTGCGCCAGAGGGCAGAGGATCTCTGGTTGTGATGGTCTCACCAGTGTGCTCCTCCTGACACGTCCCTCAGAACTGTTGGTCAGTAACTAGACAGTGCTCTCTGAGCCTCTCTGCCTGGTGCCTTGCCTGTTCTGGGCCCAGAACATGTCTCAATGCCGTTCCTGTCTCCTCCCTGCTCCACAGGTGGACCAGGAGGGAACAGACAGATTTCTACCGCACCGTCTCCTCCTTTGGGGTTATCTATGACCAAGAGAAAAAGATCTTCGACTGGACCCAATTCCGAGCCATCTCTCGACTGGAGAAGAAGACTGATGAGAGCCTGGAGAAGTACTTCTACAGCTTTGTGGCCATGTGCAAGAATGTCTGTGGTCTCCCTCTTTGGAAAGAGGATGGTGAGTGGAAATTGCATGGCCTATGGAGGGGTAATGGTAGGTTTGTGTAGAATGGATCCTACTGCTCTCGTGGAGCAGGAGCACAAGGGAGGACCTTCAGAGACAGTTGGAAGCAGCATGATGCCAGGCAGGCTGTGGGCTTGCAGCAGGCATGCATTTTTGTCTGCCTTGTCCCCCACCATGTAGTGCCTTCCCAGAACACTGGAAGGGTAGAGCAGCCCCATGGGCTCCAGACCCTGTTCTCAGAGATCTCTTGGAGTTCTTGCAGGAAATCGCAACCAGTTTTATCCAAGAGAACAACCTCTGTATGTGGGAGACAAGTAGAGAAGCAGCATACACAAAGCACAGTTCCACGCTGGAGCTGGAGCTTGTTTGGGTGAGCTCTATTGCTGCTCTCTGAGCATCTCTCTGCTGTCACTGGACAAAGTCCACTCCATCTATGCTTGTGCTGACTGTGGAGCTCCACTGCAGGGTAAACAGAGCCTGGATCTGCCGCAGGAGGATCAGGAAGCCTTGCCAACACGCAGGGCATCCATTTTCTTTGAGTACTCTGCAGAGGTGCCCTGCATTGGCATCAGGCAGGACATGACAGATGAAAAGCTGCTTGGAGGCTATTTAAGCACAAAGCAATTTGTTTCCAACAGCAGCAGAAAACATTTTGCCTCAGATCTGTCATGGGGTCTGCGGTTAGGCACAGTTCCTTGTGTGGGTGTGTGTGTGTTGTGCCTGAGGCCGGTGTTCCTCAGCAGAAGAGCTGCACAAGCTGCCCTTCCCTGAGAATGGGCTGAAGGGCTAACAGAGGCTCAGACCCCCAGGAGCTGCTCCAGGCAGCTCCAGCATTGCTGATGCTGATGGAGCAGAGCTCAAAGACTCTGAAATCCTCTGCAGCTGGTGCCGCTCTTGATCGAGCTGCTCAAGTTGGGGTTTTCCCCTGTGTCCATTTGGGGAAATATGACTGGAAGGTAGTGAGACTGGAAAAACAGGCCTCAATAGTGGCTACAAGCACTGGCCCCACCTCACCTGCAGTCTGAGCAAGAGTTAAAACTCAGCTTGCTCATCACTGCCTCTGAGGAGCTCTCCACCCCAAATAATGTGGCCTTGCCTTTGCTGTCCCTGCTGCAGGTGCTCCAGACCCTGACATCTACGTGGAGCCCATCACCGAGGAGCGCGCTGCCAGGACCCTGTACCGCATCGAGCTGCTGCGGAAGGTGCGCGAGCAGGTGCTCAAGTGTCCCCAGCTCCACGAGCGGCTCAAGCTGTGCCGGCCCAGCCTCTACCTGCCCGTGTGGTGGGAGTGTGGCAAACACGACCGGGACCTGCTGATCGGCACCGCCAAGCACGGCCTGAACCGCACTGACTACTACATCATGAATGACCCTCAGCTGTCTTTTTTAGATGCATACAGAAACTATGCCCAGCATAAAAGAACGGGGCTGCCAGGCCCAGAAACCCTGTGCTGCCTTTACCAGTCTAACTCCAAAATCTACAGCTCCCCCCTGTACAGCCAGGTGGACCAGACCTGTGATACCCTGGAGAATGAAGCCGAGAATCAGATCAAATTAGAAACCGTGGACAGCACCATGTCTCAGGCTGGGGGCAGCCCACTGGATGCAAACTGTGAAACATTTATGTCTGAAGTGCGGGACATCATTTCCAGTAACTACGACGAGAGCTCTCTGCCGGACTCGTTGGTGTGCATGATGTACGACGAGAAGGCCTGTCCCAGCGAGCAGAGCTCCCTCGCCAGGGACAGCCCAAGCTGCACAGATGTTGCAAGCAGCATTGCCAAACTCTCTGAGGGCAAGCTGGAGGGTGATGAGGATCCATCCAGCTGCGATGCAGATGCCATGAGAGAGGCTCCCTTCCTAGGGGGTTTGCAGGTGGGCTCTGACCGAGCAGACAGTCAGAATGAGGAAGCTGAGCCTTCGCCTTCTGCGCCCAAGAGCAGCCCTTCACAAAACACCGCAGCCAAGCTCAGCAAAGGCTTGGAACAGAAAGGAGCACTTGCCAGCCCAGCAGCAGGGCTGCCTGAGCACAGCGCCATGGAAAGGGTCCTAAGTGTGGGGCTCTACAGTCCCAGTCTCCATAACTATGAACTAAAGGTTCCTCCTGAGCAGAGGTTCATCAGTCTGCTGCAGGAGAAGGGAGTGGAGGCAAAGGGGCCAAGTCAGAGCCACAGTGAGGAAGATGAGGAGGAGGAAGAGGATGATGATAACTCTGAGGCAGCAGCAGATGCTGTGGAAGGCTTGAGTGGTCCCAGGACCAGGGCCAGTTGTGACCCTGAGGCTCATGAACTTGGGGGTGAGGAGCAGAGCTCCGGCCTCCCCACACCTGAGGACACTTGCCCAGAAGACGTAAATAGCGAGAGGGAGTCCGTGGGGCTGGGAGAGCCTGGGGCAGAGGGCAGGGAGGACCGTGACTTGAATGAGGAGAGCACCCGGCAGCACTCACCAGGCCAGGCACAGAGCCAGCCCTTCAGCCTGCCCACACCTCTGCTAGGGGCCTCAGGGGCAGAGCCCCAATGTGCTGGGGAGGAGGCCTTGGGCCGAGAGGCTGAGGGGCAGACAGGCTGCACAGAGGCCCTGCACCCTGAGCCCCAGGCCATAAAGCAAGAAGAGTGTGAGAACAGAGATGATGGGGAGAAAGCCAGCAGCAGCCAGAGCCAAGGTACGGTCCTGAGAGCTCCCTCAGCTTGACAGTCACCCCTGCCTATGATGGGAGGAACTTGCTGTCCTTCCTGCAGAGCCAAACCTTGAACCTGCCCAGTCCCTGGAGTGGCCTCCCATCTTTAGGGGCTGGGGTCCCTTTACCTGCTGCAGCTGGCAGCAAAAAGGGCTGGGGGCTGCGTTTGCCAGTAGGGCTGACCAGAACTCTCCACCCTGAGCCCCAGCAGCCCATCTGCTAAGAGCATGCCATGGAATGTGGGATGCCTTTCCCTTTCTGGTACCGGGCACTGCCTGTCAAGCAGCTCCTTTTGGAAAAGCGTATCCCCTTCTCCTCGCCCAACTGGGAATGGTTAGGAATGGAGCATTGCAATTCAAGCCCCCCAAACCCAGCTCAGAGGAGTGATGGTCCTTCCTGAGCAGCTTGGGCTGATCCACATCTGCTGCTTCTCTTGGAGACTGTTAGGGATTGTTTGGGACCTTTGTGGAGCCAGCTGGCTGTTGGGGTGGGAATGTGTGAGGAGATGCTCCCCACTTGTAGCTGGGGAGAAAGGCAGGGTGGTGGTGGGCTCTATTCTCCCTTGCTTTTTTAGATGGTGCAGAGAAGTACTTGGAGGAGGAGAACAAGACTTGTGCTTCTGTCCTGCCTGGGGAGATTGATGACCTTCAGGATGCCCGGGCACCAACCATTGCCCAGCTGCTGCAGGAGAAGACGCTTTACTCCTTCTCTGAGTGGCCTAAGGTGAGGTTAAAGTGAACATGGTTTGTATCGAAGGGTTCCTGCATAGCCCTGGCCAGCAGTGGCTCACACAGCTCCAGCTCTGCCTTCTGCTCCTCTGCACATCCCATGGATGCTCTGGCTGAGGTGCCCTTCCCAAGCACCTGTGCCATGGAGGTGCTTGCCCCCAAAGCATTCCCTGCAGAGTTGAGATCACCTGGGCTGGACTTGGCTTTAATCCTGAGCCGTCATACACGGGTCAGCCATTCCAGTCTCAGCTTGCTATCGTCGAGTTCTGTTTACAGGACCGTGTGATCATCAGCCGCATTGACAACATCTGCCACGCCATCCTGAAGGGCAAGTGGCCTTCCTCCAGCCAGCAGTTTGAGGCACAGAGCCTGCTGACAGCCCCAGCCATGGCCAGCAGCACTGGCAGCAGGATCAGCTTTGCCGAGTCAGAAGCCCCCGACTCCAGCTTCAATAACGGGGTGTTAATGTCACAGGTACAAAAGGTGAGGGGGGCCTCAGGCAGTGACAGGCTTGGGATTCTGGGGTGAGACAGTGCCCAAAAGTACTAAGGAGTTTCCCAAGGGCCCCTTGGTGCCAGTTGGGCACATGACTTAAGCCACTTGGTCCCCTGGTGGCAGCTCCTGGTGAGCTCCCTGTGCTCTCAGCCCTGCTGCTTCCATCCTTGGAAGGCAGGTGTTGTTGGGAGCTCCACAGCCTCCGCGGTTCTCCAGGTGCTTCCAGAGTCAGCACTGGAGCACACAACATGGTCAGAGGGAAAAGGGGACAACCCCAGGTATCCCAAAGTTAAGGGTGCAAGGAGCACTGCCCTGTCAAGTCCCCAAGTCCCAGTGTCCTAGTCCCCAGCAGTCAGGGTGGACAGAAGCTGCTGGCCTGGAACTCCAGCAGCTGACAGAGCAGCCATGGTTACAGCACCTTGGGAGATAAGAGTGTGTGTGAGGGTGCTCCTGCACCATCCCCTCACAGGGAAAGAGATGTGATGTGCCCAGGGCAAGGGCATCCCTCAGGGCTCCTTGGGGAGGCTGGAGAGCCTGACCATTACTCAGTGCGGGTGTGAGGAGCTGTGATCCTGGGCAGGGCAGGAGCCACCATAACCCTCTGTGGCTTTGGTCCACACAGGAAGGTTTCCTGAGCCCTGCCTTTGCAAAAGACGAGCGGAAGCATAGGAGACCCTATGAATTCGAGATGGAGAGAGATGCCAAACAGAGGAGCCTGGAGCAGCTGGCAGCAGCTCATGTCCATCCACCCATTGTGCTGAACGGCTGGCGCGAGGCAGCGGTGGACTTGTCCAGAGCCTCTGATGGGTCCCCGGGGAGCTCCTCTCCTTTCCCCCTGAACACAAACATGCCCAAACTGGGGACTGTGAATGCCCTCCAGAGCTCCCTGGGCATGGACTTGTCTGGCATCCTACAGGCAGGGTTAATCCATCCTGTCACTGGACAGATTGTAAACGGCAGCCTCCGAAGAGATGATGCTGCTATGAGGAGGAGACGGGGCAGGAGGAAAAATGTCGAAGGGATGGACCTGATCTTCTTGAAGGAGAGGCCTCTTCCAAACAGGCTGCAGGTAGGTTGATGCTCCCTCCTTTCCTGTGGAGTCAGGGGAATCAGCACAGTTTGTTTCATGGCTCAACTCTCCCCTCCAAGGTCTGATGCCCATGACACTCTAGGACCTCCTCCAGGACAGCTTGGTTTGTGCAGGACCAGGCAGGAGGTCGTACGACAGGGAGGAAGGAAAGTTACTCCTCTGGTTTACAGCACTCTAGAGTGTTTGAGTCCTGCTAAGTATTGTCAAAAACACTCAGAGAGTGTTCAGGGTTAGGGAACATGAGGAAGACAAGATCCTACCGTGCCCTTTTTCCAGTCCTGGGATCCACTCAGAGAATGAAGCTCTATGAGCAAGACCAGTGCCCCTAGAACATTTTTAGGAGTGATCTGGGGGGAAGCTGGTCTTCCTGGTGGTTAGTGTGCTTCCATGTGAGTTCAGAAGTGTCTCCCAGCTCTCTCTGCCACCACTGTTTGGGGATGGAGTAGAAGTGTAATGTGTTGGTGGGTAGTGCTTTAAGGAAGAGGCACTGGGAGTGTGTGGATTGATCTGTGTGATGGGAGCAGATGACCTGCTTTGGGAGCTGTGCTTCTCAGGGTGCACGTGTCACTGCACACTGCTGATGGGCTCTCCCTGCTCGTCCCTCCACGGCAGAATGTTCAGGAAGACCAGCCGCAGCCCCCTCAGAACAGTCCCCTCCCTGATGGGCCAGTTGCTGCTACCTCAACTCCACAGCCAGTCCCAGCTGCAGGCAGCCAAGAGAAGGCTGTCCCGAATAAGAGTCTCCTTGACTGGCTCCGGCAGCAGTCTGACTACACACTCGACGTTCCCAGCTTTGGCACAGTAAGGATGGCCTTCAGTAGTGTGTGTGTGTGCGTCTGCCTTGTGTGTTGCCCTTTGTGTTAGGTTTTTTCTTGTAACATGGTTTGTGGTGCTCATCAATGCTTTTCTGGGATTCGTTGCATGTTTGAGAGGTGAGCACAGTTCCCTGTACAGCAGCAGAAGGCACTTGCTGCAGGAGAGTTCCTCTCCTTTCCCCCAGAACACAAACATGCCCAAACGGGGGACTGTGAATACCCTCCAGGGCTTCCTGGGTGTGGACTTGTCTGGCATCCTCCAGGGGCTGAGCCCTGCTGCCCAAGGTCGCTTCTCCAGCTGCAGTGCGTCCATCTGCCTGATGCACAGTGTCTTCCAGAAGCACCAGAGATGGGGACAGAAATGAGAAAAGGGATTTGGGGTGCTCAGGGTCTGTCTATGGTGTTCTTTTTCACTTGGGGTCATTTTAGTCAGTGCTGTTGTATTAAATAAGGTTCCCAGGCAAGAGGAAACCTCCTCTCTTTAAGAGCTGGACCAAAGGGGGTGTGTTGGAGGCTGACAGGCTGTGGCTGTGAGGCCACGGGTGCTCTCAGAAAACAGTGGCACAGAGTGGGGTGCACAGTCTGTCTGACTCTTCCTGCTGTCTCATAAACCTCCACCTCTTGGTTTCACAGGTTGCTGTGCTCCAGGTTTCAGCTTATTTAGCCTGTTAGACCATGTGGTAGGCAGAGCACAGGCCATGAAACAGAGCAGGAAGAAATGTGGTAAAACAGGAAAGACTCTGCATCTTGGTCCTGGAGGATCATGTGCCTGAGGCAGGGATTTCCTGGGGCTTGGAGTACAGGCAAGACATTAGCATTTTGCAGCTTGTTAGAGATGAGAGGTGAGGAGCCCAGCATTTGCTCAGCAGGATGGCCTTTGCTTTTCAAAGTCCAGAGACACATTCAGCTGTGTGCCCAGGGCCAGACTCCCAGGAGCAGTCAGATGGTGGAGCAGGTGTGGAGGTGCCTTCCCACTCCTTCCTAACACCCCTGCCTTCGTGGGAGGTACTGGAGTCTGCCCGGTCTGACCGTGCCTCTGGTGAAGCTCTTGCTCCCAACAAGCCCCCAGTGCCCTGGGCCAGCCCTGCAGGATCTCTTTTCTCTGGGTAGGCTGGATTGAGAGAGGCTTTGGGGTACTGCAGCAGCTCAGTTCAAAGGATGAACTCCACTCAGGGTCTCTGACTGTCAGGAATCCAAGCTATCAGTAGTTCATTACAGTGCTCCATCCCTGCAGGCACATCACAGTGGGGCTTGGTGCACGAGGTGGGTGTGCTGTGGCTCCGCTGTAACTCCGTAGGTTGCCATTCCGAAGGGCTCTGCTCCCAAAGAGACATGGTGCAGTATCTCTGTGGTGGGAACAGCTGAGAGAGGAAGGAAACACAGCACAGCTGAGCTGGTGAGAAGCAGGTGGCTGTGTGCGAGTGACACAAGTGGCACCCACAGACCTTCTCTCTTTAATGGCTGTAGGCAGTGTCCCATTTACAGATGCATGTATTAGAACCTGCAGCAGGCTGCAGCTTCAGGAGTGGAGGGGGGTTAGAAGGGGCTGGAGCACTCTAAGTGGGGTACACTGGAGACCCCTTCATAGGTACAAAAATGAGTTGGGCTCATTTGAGAGCTGGTGCTGTGGCAGAGACCAGCTTGTGCTACTGGTGCTGGTCATGCTGTCCGTGCTGCTCCTGCCCCAGCCTGCAGGGACTCCCTGTCCCTCCGGAGCTCATCCGTGCTGCTCTCCTGCAGCGCCTGTAGCCAGCCAGGCTCATTAAGCCATCTAGTCTCATTAACGCTGTCTTGTTTGCACTCCAGAATTTTTCAGACAAGCCCAAGCAGAGGAGGCAGCGCTGCAAGGACCCCAACAAACTGGACATTAGCTCTCTGACGGGAGAGGAGCGAGTGCCGGTGGTACATAAGGGTACCGGACGGCGGGTAAGCGAAGGCCTCTTCTGTGCTCTGCCCTCAGTGTCCCAAAATGCTTAGCAGACCTTGAGCTTGCCTGGGGGGAGATTTAACCCAGAGAAGCCCATGGATGAGACAAAAATCTGGAAGAGGACTCTGATCTGCGTTATCCTGTGACACACGTGTGCCCGAGGACGTGCAGACCTGTGAAATAAGTAACTGTCTGTGTGAAGTAAGGGATGTGGGAGTGTCAACCCTTGCCAGGGGGCACAGGCCCCTCAGTGGCAATGGGATACAGCCTTTGGCTTTAAAGCCACCCTTAGCACAGCACTGTCATGTGCTTCCCTCTCATGTGCTTCCTATCCTGGATTTGATTATTCCCCTTGAGTTCATTGCAATATGCCACAAACTGTAACACTGCCATGCAAATATCCTTGGTTTGTTCCTCCTTATGAGGTGCAGGCCAGAACACATCAATACCCTTCCCGCTGCTGGGCTTGTGGGAAGTTGAGGGTTGGAAGGGCTTGTTCTTGCTTCCTGGGCAAGGAGCTTGGATTTACTTGTCTGCAGTTTAATTTCCAGGGCACTGATGTTCACCTCTCTGAACAAGAAAGGATGTTCAGGAGTACTTTCCACCCAAATTCAGTTCTTAAACACACCCAGGACTGTGCTAGGTCAGAAAGTGGTGTGACATTAATCACATCTCAAACTAAAACTAAAGAGTGAGGCAGAAAGAGGCTGTTTCAGCCACAACTGTGTTCCCCTTTGTTGCCCCCACACTGGCCTTTGGAGACCTGGGTGAGTTGGGGGGTTTGCTGGTTCCAGACATGGCTTTTACAGAAGCTCTCTCCCCATCACTGGTTCCCAGGAGGATGATGGGCTGGGCCACAGAGGCTGAACCTGCCTTTTCTCCCTGAGCTGTGTGTCTGGAGGCAGCTGGCAGACACCAAACACTGCAGAAATGGTGTAGCAAGGCAAGAGTCTCCACCCTGGCCAAATTGCAGCCCAAAGCAAGAAGCTAGGGGAAGTGTAAACATATTTTTTGTATTATTTTACATAACTCTCTCTGCAATAGAGGTCATCCTTCTGCTGTGTTTTATAGTTAGGGGGAGCCACGGCACCAGCATTGAAGGAATTGCCAAGGTGGCTTGATGCAAACTTGGAGTATGCTGTTGCAGCTGACTGGGCTGACATTGTTAAGCTTTCAGTAAGTTAGAGCTTTTGGAGAAATCTGTATCATGTCATCTTTTCTTTCCCCTCCCCATCCCCACAACCTTTCTCCAGTGAGGATCTGGGAGCTGCGAGGCAGACGCTGGGCTGGGCGTGTGGGATGGGATGGCTGCAGCACGGGGGCAGAGCGGGAGGTTGGGCCGTGCTACTGCCAGCCCCATGGCCAGGCCATGGAGAGAGGGGGGCCAGCGCCCTGGGAACGGCTCAGCGTACCTTGGGAGAGCCTTGGGATGCTGAGGACAGCAGGGGCAAGAGGAATGCCCTAGGAGCTGGACGGCGGGGTGTGCACAAAACATTCTTGTGGGTCAAATTTTCAAAAACACCTTTAGTTGATACTTTCCATCAGCTCCTGTGAACTCTGCCTGCGCAGCTGCAGGCCCACCAAAGGCCCCACCGGTCACCAGGCCTGAAGGGTCAGGCACAGGCAGAGAGGAGGCAGGACAGAGCCTCCTGTGCCACGTTCATCCTCCCTGTCCATCCATCAGTCCCTGCCCTGGTGTGTGGCAGAGCCTGTGGAGGAGGAGCAGAGCGCTCTCCCCTCCGGCACACACGGCACTGCCAGATCGCCGTGCCCTGCCCCTCGGGCTGCCCTGGCCCAGACTTCTCCCTACAGTCCCTCTCACCTGCTGCCTTGTTTTGGACTGCAGTGGTTTGTGTGACACCCTTGCAGAGGGCTGGAGGGTGAATCAATTGGCTTGGAGGTTTGCACCGCTCTCAAATTGGTTTTGCCTTAGCGCTGGAGATTTGCTATGGTCTGTCCCACTGCCCACGAAAGGGCTCCACATCCAGGCTGGCATCAGGGCCCCATCTGGGCAGCCAGCCCCAGGCGAGCTGACCACTCTTCATTCCCTGATTTGAGGGGACAGTCTCTGCCACAGGAACCGCTGTGTGCCTGGCTCTGCCTGGGCACCTCTCCTGTGCCCTGCTCCAATGGCTGCGTCCCATGAGCATTCCCACCCCATCCACACTGAGCTTCTGGTGAATGCATACTTGTCCTGGCATGGGAGGGATGTGGAGGGATGGCCAGCTGCTCCAGGTGCTCAGGCCAGCAGGAGCTGGGGCTGGCTGCCCGCAGAGCCCAGGTGCAGTCATGGCCCCGTGTGGCTTCTCCCACGTGCCAGTGGGAGATGCTCCCAGAAGGTTCTCCTTCCTTGGGCAGGTGCTGTGCTGAGCAGACTGCCAGGGGCTTCTGATTCATGTTTGTGCACTACAGGTATCAACAGGAAATACTTTTCCTGCCTAAATTTATTATTGGAAATGGTTCAAGGAGTGGTGATATTAAAACCCAAGGGAGCCACAAAAGGAAATGTTTCCATGTCTATGTTGAAGATGCTGAAAAAGGGAGTGTTAAGCTGTGCTGTGGATCCCCCCGCATTGCCCCCCTATGCAACCAGACAGTCTCACCCAGTTCTGGCTGCTGGATTTTGGTCCCATGTCTCTTCTGTCAGAAGAGCTTTCTGAATGCTCCCTGGCATCTCAGCGAAGCTCTGACCAGGAGCTCCTCAGACAGCATGTCCTCTCTGTGTCATCCCATGAGCTTCGCCGTCCTGCAGAGCATTGAAAATTTGGCCCTTCCCATCTCAAAGAGGATTTTTTCACCTATTGCTGAAGGCACAGTTAGAGCTGGGCAGGCAGCTGAGTGGGCAGCTGACACCGTGCTGCCCTGGTGCTTCTCATGCTGCCAACAGCTGGTGCTGAGGGCTGGGGTGACATTGAGGGTAAAAATATGCTTCCTCCTCCCCTCCCTGAGCATTTTGACAGTGCAGGATCCTGCCAGGGCAGAGCAAGGGTGTTTTGCGTTTGGCAGCATCCCTTGGGGAAAAGTTGTGTGTATCTCTCAAATTCCATATCATGTAGGCAAATATTTCTGTGCTGACACCATCTGGGACGCAGATGCGAGCACAGAGAAGCCAGATTCCCTTTGCTGCAGTAGTAACTGTTGGGTGTTCTCTGTTGTGTCTCGTTTTCAGGGCTACTTACCCGAAAACAAATTCAATCGCATCCTAACCGAGCCCGTGCTCCGGGACACTGGGCCACGCCGGAGAGGGAGGAGGCCCCGGAGCGAACTTCTTAAAGGCCCTGGTGTTGTAGCAGATTCATCTTCTGGAATGGGACCATTGTTCATGAACGGACTAATTGCTGGGATGGATCTAGTGGGACTTCAGAACATGAGAAATATGCAAGGGATCCCTCTGACTGGGCTGGTGGGGTTTCCTGCTGGCTTTGCAGCAGTGCCCGCTGGTGAGGATGTGAAGAGCACCCTGAGCATGTTGCCCATGATGCTGCCGGGCATGGCGACTGTCCCGCAGATGTTCGGTGTTGGAGGACTCCTCAACTCCCCCATGACGACGACTTGCACCGCAACTGCTCCAACTTCGTTAACAAGCACAACAAAAGGTGGCACAGCCAGCGCCGAGAAAGCCAACGAGGAGAAACAGGGCAGCCAGGATGGGAAAAAAGAACCTCTTGCCGAAGACAAGCCCGGTCCTAGTTCATTTTCTAATCAGACAGAATCTGCAATAACTACCAGTAGTCCTGTAGCTTTTAACCCATTTCTTATCCCAGGGATGTCTCCTGGACTGATCTATCCCTCCATGTTCCTTTCCCCTGGCATCAGCATGGCACTGCCTGGCATCCAGCAAACCAGGCACTCAGAGGCAGCGAACCTGGAGAGTCAGAAGCGGAAGAGGAAGAAAGCAAAAGGGGAATCAGCAAATGTCGAGCCAGAAACTGTCCCACTGCCAGAAAAAGAAGTTGCAAACAGTCAAAACTGTGCGGAGCAGAGCCCGCGGGCAGCGGCAGAGAAGGAGCAGGATGGACCAGCAGAGGAGGAGCGCCAAGCGGCTCACGATACCGATTAGAACTTTTGTTTCATTGAAAGAAAAACACAAAAAGATTGTGGCTTGTGAGTTTCTTATCCCATAAACTCTTTGTTACTTCCCCTCCCACCCCATTCCACCTTCATAAACCTGTGTTTCCATGAGTAATATTATCTACCTAATTCCCTGTCAGAAAAAACTGGTGACATACTACATGTTAATAGTTGCAGGGTCTTGCCACTTTATTAGATAAACAGTGTTGTCTAGCTAGTATGGGAGGCACCGAATTCTCATTCTGTTTTTCCAGTCGTTCATCCCAGTCGACAATAGCAAATCCAGTACTCGGTCACCCCCCCGCAAATTGCTCACTCCTTTGGAAGAAAAAGCAGCAAAAAAACAGCTAAAGAAAAGCGTTTATCTCTTGGTCTACACACAGACAAGGGTTATTTCTGTCTACAGCGACACTGAACGGAAAAGCCTGTATTTGGGCTAAAAGCACAGCTATAGTAAGTGCTAATGTGTATTTTTGATTTGAAGTATTTCCCTATTTTATCATGGTTACTAGAATAGTAGTATAGACAGAAGTATATAACTAATGATTGAAAATGCATATATTCATTTCTTTGAAAGGAAAAGCATAACTGGTAGTGATATAATTTCTTAATCACCCCCACCTCAAAGGTTCGGAGACAAACTGCCGAGAGTGAAAAAATGATGTAGACATTCTTTTGTATTTTTTAAAACCAAAGTTTGGTTTTATGTTACGTGGAGTTTAGTTGCCCTTTCCTTGGTAGTTACAAGAACTTTCCAGCTTGAGCTGGAAAGGTTTTGCACACTTGCATGACTTTTCTGGGGTTACTGTACCTGTAGCAACCAGTTCCTTCATCATTCTGCTAGTCTTCAGTTCTCTCTGGTGTTAGTTCTCAGCTATGGCATTACAGGTGCTCTAAAGGTATTTTTTTCCAGCCGTAAACAGGCCACACCGATTTTAATGTTCTTATATGAACCCTGAGGCTTTTTGAGTTTTTATAATTCCCACTCCTTACCCCAGAAGCTACATTCTTTCAGCAAACACAGAGAAGGCAGTAGGCCAGCTTCCCTTGTTGGGGAGTCCTCTGAGAAGGACTCTTGAGACTTTCAGAGCCTGAGTTTCTTACTTTCTAGTGGTGGACTGTGAAGAGATGACTTTGGCTTCTTCCCATTCCGTTTGCTGTTGAACAGTATTTCCAGTCCCCCAAAGGATTTCAGCATCTGCATTTCAAATGGACGGGTTTTAATGCCGCCAGCCTCCCCCTCCAGCTCTGGGCACTGAGACTCCTCCACAGGCAACTCTTCTGATTTCTCCTTCCCCTCACTCCTTTAATTCTTCTTTCACTTGTGGTTGTTCTTACTTGCAGCTCATGGTCTGAGACTTGAATAAAGCCGCAGTGGTGCAGCGGTGAGCGAAGGGCAGGCTGGGAGGGAGTTGGAGCGTGCTACTCATCAGTTTCACACTTGGTTGTCACAATTTACTGTATTTTTTACTTTTTTTTCTGTTGCAGTTTTGCTAATTTATCAGATGGTCCAAATGTTTTGACATAACTATTTCAGTTTGCATTATTTATTTATGATGCTTTTTGTCATTGTCTTTTATACATTTGGGATTATAAATTATGTACATGTTAAAATTAGCATCTCAAAGAAGTCTGTTACCCGTGGTAAAAAAAAGCAGTTGGTTTATATTTTCACGGAATTTATTCCCAGTTTACTGGATTGGATGAATTTTTTTTAAAGTATGTAACAAATCATAATGCAATCCCCCCCCCCCAATAATTAAATGTGTTCTATTTAATAACATTCTTGTAGCATAGATACTGTATCACTATCAACAGATTTCTTAGAAATGCTGCTATCTCTATTTAACTAACATTTTGTTCAGTTTTTGCCTCCAGTGGAAGCAGAAAGGGTTTTTTCAGCTGTTAAATCCAAAATCAATATAATTTATTTATGTAAAAAAAAAAAAAGTCACGATTGATATATTTTTGAACCTTTTAAGTACTAACTTTGTTTTTATTCAGTGGAAGAACATGTACTTGCCCTAAATACTTAAAATACAAATGCTATAAAACTTCATATATCTTCAAAGCCTTACTGTGAATGGATACAGAAATCTCTTCCGAGTCCATTTCTTGTTACAGGATGGTTTTTCCAGGGTTACACATGTAAGGAACAGGGTTTAAAGTGAAATTTATTTAATTAGCCAGCATGCTCTATACCTTGTTCTTCCTTAGCAGACATGTATGCTACGTCTCTGGGTGTTTAGGCTTCTCTTTGCTACTTTGTGACCCTTTTGCAACCCGATATACTCTGTGGATTATTTAGACTGTAAGGCGTAAGT
This sequence comes from Origma solitaria, assembly GCA_013397895.1. Lineage (NCBI taxonomy): Eukaryota > Metazoa > Chordata > Aves > Passeriformes > Acanthizidae > Origma > Origma solitaria. Next base: position 422,795 of record VZRL01000947.1, on the reverse strand, counting down.
GGCTGCTTCTTCTTTTCCATCATATCCCAACAAACGCCAAATTTTCACTGGTTTTCATGGCTATTCACACACATACATCCTTCACCAAATGTGCTAACAAAATAAACTGTCTGTGCTCTTGAACATGGATAAAAAGAAAAAGATTTAAAAGTCAGATTTTTATTTTTTTAATTTAGTGACTAGATGATGCTTATCTTTCAGATTTGGCAGAGCCTTGCTACAGATGTATATAATTTTTTTCAGCAAATATATGTGAATGTTTAATTCACCTGACTCAGTGATAAACGTGACTTGCCTTTTTCTCAGCATGAATCCGTTGAGAAGCTGTTGAACCCGCTGGCCTGGTCGCTGCTCCAGGGCTGCTCCTCTTGCCCTGTGTGCTCTGTGAGCTGGGCTGCTCGTGCTGAGGTGCCAAACCTGCAGCTCTCACAGCGCCCTGGGGGTGAACTCACTGGCCTGGGGAACTCATGTCCCTCGTGGGTTGCAAGATCCCCGGAGCAGCCCAAGCTCCAGGGCCAGTTTAAGCACAGAGGACGCACAAGGGCTCTCTGCTGACTGCTTTTCCCACAAGGGTGGGTGGAAGCCCAGAGACCTCCACAGCCATGATGCACACCCTCCCCCCAAGCAGTTACACCCCTTGGCACTTGCACAGCCCCTCGCAGCAGATGGGCTGCTGGCGGTGCTGGGCTCCTCTCCCTGCACCTCCAGATTTTGTGAAATGCTTGTCCTAAATCACTGTGTAAGCATCTCAGGCTTTAGCAAAGCAGGCTGAAGTGTTCCTCGGTGTTCCATCAGAATGATGTACAGGAGCAGTTCAGTTCTCCCAAGATCCAGGAAAAAAGACAGAGTAAAACCAGTGCTTTTGCTGCTCTGCCTGCCCTGTGTAAGCACCTTGTCTGGGTCTTTTCTTACTGCATTTGGGGGGAAAAAGAGAAAGTACCCAGCAGAAGAGACCCACAAAATGGTAGTGTGAACTATGAATTTGCAGTTCCCAAGTCTCCCTTTAAATTCTGGCTCCACACACTGCAGCCTCGCACCCCGGCAATACGAAACGCAGAATATTTGCTAGCAGGATCTGCAGGAGCCAGGCAGCCCTGTGGTCCAGAGACGAGCACATGCTGGCCTTGGGCTGTCACATCAGTGGTGGCTGCAGTGTCTCTGTCTCCTCAGACGAGGTATGTTACCTGCTGTGGCGGTGAGTGTGTGTGGCGGAGGATGGGCATGATGGGCACAGCTTGCTCCACGTTGTGTTTTACAGGATACAGGATACACGCCTTCCCCAGGCATGAGAGAGTAAAACACAGCTGCACATCCCCACTGCTGTCCCTGCCTGGTTTTTATCTGATAGGACACACAGAAGTCTCATCACACATTTAGACAGGATCTCTAATTCCCTTTATGGTCACAAAAAGCAGGGAAGGATTTTCTTGAGCACTGACCTATGGTTGGGGGAGCTTTACCTGCCCCAAATGCCGATGTCCCCACTCTGGGCTCTTGATGGTTACAAGAAAGGATTTAGGGTTGGAAATATTGGCCAGGGGTGAGCAGAAGGCAATTTCTCTAATGCCATCTGGTTTTCATTGAATAAAACTTGAGCTTTTCAGTGCAGTTTTGCTCCCCACCTCTTCAGGAGCCACTTTAGCCCCAGGGCTTTGGAGCATGGACTGAGTCATGAGACCACGAATCCCTCACATTTTACAACCTCAAAGCAGTTATCAGGCACTACACTACAGGTAACGTCCCCAAGAGCCTCACACCCCCTGTGCCAGGACACAGCTGCCCATGGCACCCATGCTCGGCCATGGGCCCTGGACAGATGGGCAGTGCTGCCAGGAAAGGAGCTGGCCCAGCCACCAGCAGAGCAGCAGCTCTGGAAAACTGCAGGGAAGAGAAATCCAGCTTCTCTCTCAATCCCCTTCCTATCAATCTGCACAGTGTGCCCTGTACACTTGGACAGCAGGCCTAGGAACATCATCCCCATCGTCTCGTGTGGCTTTTAGGGATGCTGCTGCTTTCACAGTGCTCCCAGGGGTGGCTGGAGATGATCGGTGCAGTGTTGTAGGTGGCATTAATTCCTGAAGACTCAAGATTTCACCTCAAAAGGTATAAAACAATGAAAGATCTTCAGGCCAGCAGAAGATCAGTCTCACTCCCCATGTCGCCTTTCAGTGGGATTTTAATTCATGAACAACTCGGTACAGCATCACTTACCTGGCTCCATTTGCTTGTGGTCTGGATAGGATGTGACATTACTGGTTTAACCTGGAACTCAATCCCAGCCTGGCTGAATGCATCAGTTCAGGCAAGCCCAGCACGAGCTCTGAGGGTTTCAAGGACTAGCAGTGTCCTGGACCTGTTGCAGTAGCAGCTGAGGGGAGTGAGAGCCCTGGCAGATGCTCCAGCCTCTCTTTTCTCTGGGCTTCTGCCAAGCATTGTCAAGTTTTTCAGCTGGCTGTGCTATGGCAAAAGGAGGCATTGTACAGGAATTGCCTGCACTGTTTGGAAAAACAAAATTTTAAAGGAAAACCTCACAGTAACTTTTTTTTTCCCCCAGAAAAGGACAGAGATTTCTGATAGTGGAAGAGATGCACAAAAAAAGCTTGGTTCACTCAGAGGAATGCACACTTCTGGTCCAGAAGGAATAAATAAGCCTGTGGGACTCATAGCCTCATTACCCCAAATGAAACATATTTCCTGTCTGCTCATGACAGGCAGTTTCCCATGCTCTTAAGGCAAATCTTTTTTCAAATAGATCTAGTTGTTGGATTAAAGCTGTTTTTTATGAAAAGTAACATTTTGGAAAGCACGAGCTGATCTGATTCTCGGTGAGGGACCAGCTCCAGCAGCCCGCGTATCCCACGAACTGATCCCTGCGCTTTGCATTTTCAAGGAAACCAAGCCCGGGATGTGTGAATGGGGCCGGGGCTCGGGGCAGGACAGGGGCTGGGTCCCTATGGCAGCTCCTGAGCGCGCCTCTGAGCATCCTCGCATCGCCGCCGATACCGGAGCGCGCAGAGGGGGGAGGGGGCCCCGCCGCGCCCGCTCCGGTGTGCTCGGTGCGCTGCCCCGCCGGGGAGGCGGTTCAGGTGTCCTCCGGGGACAGGCAGGTTCGGAGCCCCGTTCGCTACCCCCGAACCAGCGCTGCGGATGCTGCGGGACTCCAGCCCCTTTCCGAGGCGCAGGAGCCGCTCCCTGCTCGCGGCGGCGGGCGGTGGCCCCACGGCCACGGCTCCCGACGGACACGCGGCGCTGCCAGGGGAGCTCCGTCCCTCGGCGCTGCTTCCTGCAGCGGAACCGGCACCGCGAGCGGGATGGAGGCGCGGCCGTGCCACGAGCGCCGGGAGCGCAGCCGCGGCCCAGGAGTGGCGGCGGCTACCGCGACCCTGCCGGGGG
>VZRL01000947.1:397262-418062 GCA_013397895.1 Origma solitaria | reverse complement strand
CCCTGCCCCGCCCTGCCTGCCCTGCCCTGCCCCGCCCTGCCAATGCCGCTGACCCACGTACCGCTCCTTCTCCCCAGCACTGCCAGCGCGGCCGTGGAAAGGCAGCAAATCTGCTGTGATTACAGATGGAAATCAGATGCAAATACGTAATTTAAATCTTTAAGCCTTTGGTAAACCACCCCTGTCGGCCCGGCAGCTGTTCTACCCACGCCAGTTGTTTCTTCTGTAGTTAATTTGACCGCAAACACCTCGGTGCATGCCATCCCCACGTGGCGTGTGTCTGACTGAGCATTCAGGGCACATCCTGACGGAATGCTGACAGCTGCTGGTTTTCCTGGGAACACAGCGCTGGTGATGTGAACTCACCTTCTGCACGGCCCCGGCAGCAGCTCACCTGCCACTGCGGCTCTGAGCTGGGAACATGGAGCTGGAATGTTGCTCCTTCCATTTAAACACTCACTCCCTGCTCAGCTGCCAGAGGGGCTGCCAGTTCGTTTCCCCCACAGCTGACAGGTTTTTGTGCAGGTGACTTTGACAGCCATCGACTCTTGGTGTGTTTTGTCGCCTGTTCTGCCTCCCCCTCAAAACATGCAGAGCTGTGCCTGGACTTTCCACCACTGCTCTGCCCTACACAGTTATGCCGGCAGCCTCCACATCAAGTTAATGTTCCCATGCTTTAAAGAGGGTCAGGGAAAAACCCCAGAGTGATAAAAGGCAAAAGACTGATACTATATGTAGGTTGGGAGTCTATCAAAATAAATTGTAAGTCTACGTAATAATTATGTCAGTCATTAAAGGAGTAAATATGTTAGATTCTGGCTTTTTAAAATTTTAGAATGGAAGTTAGTTAAAGCTAAAAGCAGACTTTTCTTTTAAGTTTAATCCAGTTTTTTAGCAAAATGAAGAAGTGGATGGACATGTCAAACCTACCTCAGGAATTCCGAGAGCGAGTCGAGAGGCTGGAGAGAAATTTTGAAGTGTCAACTGTGATTTTCAAAAAGTTTGAACCAATATTTTTTGATATATTTCAAAACCCATATGAAGAACCTTCCAAACCACATCGAAGCAGGAAACAGAGGTATTTTTTAGATTTGGTGTGACTTTTCCCTGGGAAGAGTTATACCCAATATATGAAAATTAATTTCAAAAGGGATGGGGCCTCTTTGACCCTGAGGCACGGGCAATGCAGAGCCACCCCTGGCCCCAGTGGGTGCAGCTCAGCTCAGCCGGGCTTCACATGCAGCTCCTGTGACACAGGAACTGTCCCCCTGTGGGAATGTCGGGGTGTGGTGGGGAGAGGTACCATGAGCTGGGTTAATTCCAAGGTACAGTGAGATCAACACTTTAAATGTTTAGCAGGAATAACTGAAGTAGCACAGAGGTGTTTTGTCTTGGCACAGTGCTGGCAGGGGGTTGGTATCATGCCATGGTCCCTCTGCTCAGGGGGTGTCACATCCCCAGTGACCTCCACGCTGCCTGGTGTTGGCTGTGGTTGCCAGATGAGAGGAAACACCAAATGGGAGGAAGTTTCATCAGATGTGCTCGTTTTTATGACAAACTTGAGAACGGATGGTGTCATCTTCCACAGACACATGGAACTTCTGCCTTATTGAAAGGAGCTTGTCCATATTCCCTGCAGAATATTCCAGATTGTCCATATTCCCTGCAGAATGTGTGGCTGTGACAGCTTTGTAGTGAGAGTATAACCTTGGGGTGAGGGAGCTGAGCTCTGGCTGTGCAAGGTGTTTTTGTCAGCTCACATGAGTCCTCTTGACGCGAGGCAGGGGCTGATTGTTCTGTACAATGCTCCAGTGCAGCTCCACGTGTGCAGGCAGAGTGCGGTGGGAGGTGCTCTGTCTGGTGCTCCGTTCGTGTTCCTTGCTCAGAGCAGCAGTGCTGCTCGGTGTTACTGCCGCATTGGCTGCTCTGGGGGCTGAGAACTGTCTTCCCTGGGCTTCCAGCTCCGTAGCTTTGGATAGTTCTGCTCCAAACAGGAGTCAGCAGCTGAGCTGTAGTACAAGCTGTAATTGCCTGTTCTGAAGGGATGGCTGATGTCTTAGTAAAATATTTAGGAAAAACCATCACTGAAATATATATAACCTTTGTCACCTCCCCATGCGTGGCTGCAGGAGGGATCTGTGGCAGGTGGGACACCAGCAGAATAGTGTGGCAGGGTCAGAGACCAGAGGCAGCCTTTGGCTTGGGAGCAGGGTTGGGAGGTTCTGGATGTGTGCAGGACACTCCATGGAGCCAGGTCAGGCACTGTCTGTCAGACAGTGAAAGCAGAACTCGGGACGTGTAGCTTAGACTGTGCCTTAGTGTGGAATTGAGACAGCAGCTCCAGCTGTTGTTTTGAGCAGGGAAATGGAATGAAATTTGTACTGTAGAATAAGGTTTGGCTTCCTGGAATGGAAGAGTAACTTCTCCCCACCATTTTTTTTGTTGACAGGCGGGTGCCATGCAGTGTCAAAGATCTCTTCAACTTCTGCTGGACTCTCTTTGTGTACACTAAGGGTAGGCTGCTTGCTTTCCCTGCATGGTTTGTATGCATTCCCAGCTATAAACTTCTGTTGTGTTGCTTGACGTGATGTGCTGTCTCTTAAAGGTAATTTCCGTATGATTGGAGATGATTTAGTAAATTCCTATCATTTACTTCTGTGCTGCTTGGACCTGATTTTTGCCAATGCCCTTGTGTGTCCAAACAGAAGAGATTTGCTAAATCCATCATTTAAAGGTATGGTGGCAACAGATTATTTACAATCAAATGTGCTTTGTTCTCTTGGCTCATTTGAAATGAAGTTGAAGGTTGGTTGTCTTCCCCCCTCCTCCTGGTTCCCAGGCTTACCAGTGGAATTCCACACTCTGGAGATCAAAGCCTCTGAGGATCCTCCCTGCATCATTGCCATGCTCTGCGAGCTGCACGACGGGCTCCTCGTGGAAGCGAAAGGCATAAAGGAGCACTACTTCAAACCATACATTGCAAAGCTGTTTGATAGGAAGGTACATCTCACGAGTTCTATGAGCACATGATGGTGCTCCGTGTTGGTCTTGAGAGCATTTAAATCATGCAGGTTCCACAGGGGAGAGGAAAGGAAATGAGCAAAGGAACTTGTTAACGAGCAAAGGAACTCAGGCTGGCTCAGGTTTTCTTTGTATTTTAGCAGAAGCAGAATTCCCTTGCGTTTTTAATGCTGTGTGCTGTAAGGTCTCCTCTGGTTTGGCTTTTCATGTCAGTGAAGAATCCTTGCTTTTCTTTCATGGCAGTGTGAAACTGAATCATGAAGGATGGAGTTTTCTTCAGGCAAAAAAAAGTGATATCCTTGTGAAATAATTGTGTGGGATGTCTGTCATGGGAGTGAGGGTCCTGCTACTTGTCTTGACGTTGAGCAAAATGCTTTGGTCAGAAGAGGTTGAGGTTGCAGGGGAACAAATGGTTCTGACTAGTTCTGATCCTGGAAATGTTTTCCAAGCTCTGTGGAAGCTTCTTTGTGGTTGCTTGTGGAGTCAGTCCCTGACCCAGCAGTGAACAGATGTTCCATTGCAGGGCTGGCTCTGAACAGTGAATTTGTCTGGAGCCTGGATCCAGCTGGGCTTTGTCCTCTCTCTTGGTCATGGCACTGTAGCCCTTTGGTTTAGGCAAAGAAAAGAGTCCAGTTATGCACCTAAATGTCATTTCCTTTTTGACTAAAACCATCGTGCCCTCACTCTTGGAACAATTTTGATTTTATTAGCTAAGATATCTCTGCTTTTTGTTCTTAGATCTTAAAAGGAGATTGTCTGGTGGATCTCTGCAACTTTACAGAAAATAGGTAAGTTACAGCTTTTGTTCTTAATTGTGGAGCTTGGTTCATGTCTAAAGCACAGGCCTTCGTGTGCTAAATCTGTTTTCCTGTTCCTTTCTCTTACAATACCTAATGGGTTTTGGTTATTAGACCATCAAGGCTGCTCTCTGGCTGAAACACTTTCTGGATCTGAGGTGTGGCCGATGTCGAGGGTTCAAGCAGCAGAGGTTCTATCTTGGTGTCAGGTTTTTTGGTGCTTGCTCTGATTTTCTGGCAACTGTAACCTTTGAACAATGTAATGCAGATCAAAACTTTGGCTCTGAAGGACAAGGATGTGTTTCTATGCACATATTATGCCTAAGTAGGGAAATCTCTCAATTCATTTATCAATCTCTAATTGAGTGTATAAATCTGTGGATGAAGCAGAAGGACTGAAAAGGAAGTAACAACTGCAAAACCACAGAAAAGAGGTGAACAATTTCTGTGGGAGGCAAGTATAGTTGTTTCAGAAACTTTGAATTCAACTCTGAAAGCTACTTTAAATGCAAAATATAAACAGCAGCTGCTTTGTTCTGGATCCCTTGTGGGGTTTTTTTCCTTTTGCAAAAATACCTATTAATTTGGTTTTGCCTTTTGTTTGTGAGCTTTAAACTTGTTGGTTTGCTTTGGGAATTTTGGGCAAAGACTCAATTGTTTTAACAATGCAGATAACACTTTGGTTTAGATACAAATTTGTGTTTCTGTAATCACTGAACATTGAACTTCTCATAGTATCTCTGCTTAAAAATTCATCATATTCCTTCAGTAATGCTGTCATGTGGCATGATACAGTAGTCCCTGTTCTGTTGCAAGTAGTCTGACATCTAAAAGATGCTTGTTAGCACCCCTGGGGTTTTTACGGTCCAAACTTTCCACAGATCTTTACTTTTTCCTAAAAGACTTGGGGAAGCTGAGCTGTGATACAGTCAGGTTTCCTGTGGGATCACAGAGTTGCTTGTGAATATGAATATGTTGTTATATTCCATTATTACACCTGCTGGAACAGCATTCCTGGCCCAACTGCAGGCAGGATTTATTGATGCAAGCCATTTCTGATTTTCATGCAGAAATTTCATTCTGCATCCTAAGCAACCTTGGTGGGATTAAACATTCCTGTTTTCTAGTTGGGTTAACTGGAATAAAGAAAATGAAGGATTTGTTTGGTCTCATGGGTCGGTGGTGGTTTTAAAAATGGAAGCCAGGCAGGTAACTCCTCACTTTACCCTCTTCTGCACCATTAAGAAAATTATGGGCTCCAGAGTGGCAAACTCTGAAATCCAGTGGAGCAAATTGGGTGCAGCTCCCATGGGTTGCTCTGTGTGCACACAGATTTAACCTCTGACCAGCTGAGCCCTTCCAGACTGATTTATTCACAACTGGCATGAAAGCAAAGTTGCTTTTTTCTTCTTCTTACTGCAATCCAAATGCTGGTGGAAGAGTGATCCCTGCAGTGCACCTGGAGAGGTTTTGGGGCAGCGAAGAGCAGCAGGGATGGCCTGGGGCAGGTTGCTCAGGGAGGTGGAAGCAGCACTGCTGCCCAGAGCGTGGAACTCTGACCCTGTGTTGGTTTGGGGTTTAGCTGCGCTCCTTGGGCACCTTCTGTGTTTCTTCAGCAGTTAAACCTTTGGTATCAAGCCTGGGCTTCTCTTTCAGCAAAGCACTGAATAAAGAGTATGAAGAGTATGTTCTGACCGTGGGTGACTTTGATGAGAGAGTTTTCCTGGGAGCTGACGCTGAAGAAGAAATTGGCACTCGAAAATTCCCTGCAGATGTGCCAGGAGAGAAAATGGCAGCAAGAACTCACATGGAGTGTCATTTGCAGCAGCATTTTGAAAAGGTGATTCATTTAACATGGCAGTCTCACTTGAAGTTCTCCTTCAAGTTTTCCCATCCTTATACACTTTATATCATTGAGGTGACTTGGAATTTCTTCTTCCTGAGAGGAAGATGGTGAATGCAGGCTTCAGGGCTGTCTTGCTAACAAGAAAAGGGGGTATATTCTTTCTTGTGGCATTTTTAAAATAACTATTTCTTAAACAAGATGAGAGCACTTTCATGCCTGTAGTCTGGTTTTGTCCAAGAAAAATCAGTAAGTAGTTAGTACCCAAATATGTAGGTCTTACAGTTTCATTCAAGCTCCACTTATACCCCATAATCATACCATGAAACATTGACTTCGAATTCATTTGTTTTCCCACTGTTTCCTTTCTTAGGAAAGGCGAAGTCAACTTTCCTACTCTTCTATCGAAACTAAGATTCACAGCATAAACCTCAACAAAGTCTCTCTTCATTACAAAAAGTAGCCTATAAATAGAGTTGATGTTTCACTATGTTTACAAATGAAAGATGTATTTAATGAAGTTGTCATGCAGGAAAACAGTTGCTTGATTACATTTTAATCTTGGGTAAGGGGAAAAATCGTACTAGCTGTGTGAAAGAACCATATGCTGTTTGATTTACATGTCAATTAAAAAATACGAATTCTTATTCTAAGATGCTAGTGCTGGTGTAAATGAATCATATGGCTTAGCTTTTTCTCCCAAATGTAACTATATTTCATATTCAGGCAAATTAAAGACAGGGGTTTAGAATGGATTTTATTGATTCTGAACTTCAGTTTTTGTAGTATATTAAGATTCCTATTGATGCATAATGACTGCAGGCTTAACCTTTTCTCATTATTTGCCTTGTATCTTCAGAATGTCGTCAGTTCAGATAATTAAATCCAAAAACTTTATTGTGTCACTTCCAGAGAGCAGGATACAAATAGGTAAGCGCAGTCCACACAGCTCCATGTGCTCAGTGCTGCATCATCCTTTGGATGAAGGGAGGCCCATTTCCCAAGGAATGTTTTCCTGTGAGCCTTTCCTGGGCAGCTCTGCCACCCACTCCTTGTGTCACCCAGCTAATGCAGTCAGGGACTGAGAATGGAAGTGTGTGCTTCCTCTTCCTCACCCTGTATTTTCAATGTTCAAATGAACTTAAAAATTTAGAGGTTTTAAGATTTTAGGTCTTGATTTACTGTATTTTAGTTGTAAAAACCCTTTGAGTTAATTTTTGGCTGCTTGAGGATTTGTTATACTTTTTATTTAGGGAGTCCTGAGAAAACTGTGGCTCAATTCAGTCAGTTCTGAGCTCACAGGTTTGATGAAACTTCCTGTGGTTGTACTAGTGGTGTCATTTTAGTCTTTGAAGGAATTCTGCAGGAGATGCTCATGTGGAAGGTTATTGAAACAGTTTTTTTGGTTGATTTCTATTTATTCTTTTTCTCTGTCTGACAGAAAAGGTCATTTGCACCTTCAACTCCATTGACTGGCAGAAGATACCTGCGAGAACAGGAGGCTGTCATCACTCCCGTGGCTTCAGCCACGCAGAGTGTGAGCCGCTTGCAGAGCATGGTGGCTGGGCTGAAAAATGCACCGAGTGAACAACTTACAGCTATTTTTGAGTGAGTATGTCCCCTTCAGCTGCCTTCATACTCACGGAACTCTTCTTTGGGCTTTTTTTCTTTAGGGCAGAATATTTTGGTCTTTATTGTATTTCTGTATTATTTTTTGCTGAAAGATCTTCTGTTTTCTGGATAATTTCATCTAGAGAAGGATGGCTGAACACACACCCCTTGTCACCACCATTGTGTTAATGGAGCTTGAGTTTTTGTTGATGTTAATTTATCTGTTTGTCTTGTTAATGTATCTTCTTGAAAGCCAAATGCTTTTTTTGTTTGTTTGTTTGTTTACATTTTAAACAAGTACTTCTCAATTAAAAGATGTGGTGAGCACATTGGTAGAGGTTTTGGAGGGGGGCGGAAATGTTTGGGTGAACAAGCTGTAATCTTCACCCTCAAATTGGGAAGATAAAACTAAAAGCACCCTCCAGGCTCCGCTTTCCTCCTTCACACTACTTCAGGGATGTTAATCCAGCCCCATGGGACAAGGATGAGCCTCAGAGTGACCTTGGTCACTGTCAGTTCTGATCTCCAATGGCAGCAGTTGTGTTTTCCACTGGGATGTCCCGATGGCTGTTCCCTGAGCACACTTCAGTTCCTGCTTTCCTCCCTGGGCACAGCTCATAAAAAGCAGTAATTGAGTAATAAATACCTGTAAAGATCCTGGGTGTTTGCCTAACATCTGTGCAAGTTAAGGCCTTGCTGTATTATGGTGTAAGGTCTCCAGCTGTATTTTTATTAATCAGAATGGACATGTAGTATTAGTGCTATATTTGAAGTGCAGAAGCAATTTTTTTTAAAGTAACCATTGTAAATAGGTGAAAAATATTACTTATAGTTCTCATCTGTGGAGTTATGTATACTTTGAAAGTTTTTCTGGCACTAGTTCTTAAAAATTTACAACTGCTCAGCAGAATGTGTTTCTTTTGAATGTTTCTTTGCTAATTTTTGTAAGGACTTTAAATATTTAAATATTTTGTAAGGACTTTGTAAATATTATTTATACTATAAAATTAAGACACAAATGTGTCTGTAATCTCTAATGAAAAATGTGTTTGTTCCAAATAATAAACTAGTCTGTCAAGACAGAGGTAAATATTAAAATGGGAACAAGAATTGATTAAACCTTTGGCAAGAGCTGTGATAAGTACTTTTCTCATCTCAGATACTAGTTCAGCAAGCACTGGGGTACATACTGTGTCATTGGAAGAAATGGAGGAACTATAGTTTGGATTGTGTAATATTCTATGCTTTTCAGTATTTTGTTTTTCAAATTAAAATTCCATGGAAAAAGCTTTGAGGTTAATTAGAAGGCTTTGCTCAAAGACACCTTAGCTGATTTTAGTTCTAGCTTTTCAGAATAGTTTAGTGTCTTAATTTGACACCAACCACAAGCCACTGAAAGAGAGTTGCAAGAAAATCTGGAAGTATTCAGAAAGAGCATCTGCAGCCAGGGATTCTCTGGCCCTTTTTTATAGTGCCATTGTAGAGTCCATCCGTTCTCTCAGTCTTGGTAGGAAATGAGAAGATGCTGCTGCCTCTTCCATCTGAGCTTGTCTGTGCTCACTCAGACTGAGCCTGGCTTGTGTGGTCTCATGCGTGCCTGTTGTAGCATCCTTACTACTGCCTTGCTCCTGGCAGGTTCATCTTTCTCCTCACTGTGCTGCTGTAGTTCTTTTGCTTTCTCCTGCATTTGTTCCAAGATCTACGTATCTTCCCTGGCCCTGCTAGGAAATGAAGAAAGGACATGACACTTGTGTGTGTTTTATGTTTTCCTCTGTCTTTATGATACAGGTTATTTCTGATGAGGAATGCTCAGTATAATTGGCTTATCTTTTTATTTCAGTTTTATAGGGTTTGTTTTGTTTGTTTTTTTTTTAAACTGTATTTTAATTTATAAAAACAAGGCTTTATTTGCCTTTGGCTTCAGGTCCTGTGCCCGCAGCCCCATGGAAAGCATCATGAGCAGAGTGAAGGAAATTGGTGAGACCTTCTGTTGCAGCTACACGCAGTCTACGGATGAGCAGCCAGGATCTCATATAGGTATGGAGTGAAAGGCATGGGCTGTTTCAAAATACTAAAGCAGGGCAACGAGAATGCATACCTGTACTGTTTTCTGTGTTTAATGCAGTGGAGCTGGTTTTATCCCAGAATATACCCAAGCAGAAGACTGTTCCTGTCAAACAGTACACTGTAAAGAATAAAAATTTATGGCAGACTAAACCCAAAGTTGCAGTTCAAACTGGGATAACCAAGAGGTCATGGAAAAGCAACTCGTAACAAGTGTAAATTTGCATTCTTGTTAGCTATAAAATTTAAAGGAAACTGAGTGCAAATAAGAAAATTATTGTTGCCACATTACAAAATAACATCACAAGAAATATTGTAATAAATAATCCTGTAAAATATTTATAGAATTTCATGCTGTACTTGGGACTAGTGTATTTCTGAACATAGTTTTTTGGTTTGCAAAGTCTGTACATGCACACATGCACTATTATCTTGGATGAGGACAGGTACTGGTCAGTTTAGTCTTAAGACCATTTGTGCCAATGGCATTGGACTTCATCTCTGTTGGTTTTAAATTTCAGATTTTGCTGTAAACAGATTAAAACTGGCAGAGATCTTGTACTATAAAATCTTGGAAACTATAATGGTGCAAGAAACACGGAGACTGCATGGGAAAGATCTGACTGTAAGTAAAGAACCAGCGAAAGAGTAGACTTCTTGTAACCATTTCTTGGTTATCTTCAGTTTATCTTCAGGCAGTTCCAGAACAGAGCACTGTAAAGGACTCCCTGTATATTGTTAATATTAAAAAGGAGGAATACATGGGAGGTGCCAAAACTTTTTTTTCTACTATTTAAACCAGTATAACTGTTATAACTAAATATCTGAATTTGTATTGCCTTCTAGAATCACAACTTTATGGACAGATAACTTTTATTGTCTTCTTTATCCAATGTACAGTTCCAATACTTCATGTTAGAGAGTACTGCATTTACTCTGCTTTATGATGCACAGCAAGGAGTTCATTAGTCCATAGCATGCAAAATGTGATAGTTTTGGTGTTGTTGCTCTACCTCTGGTCTTCTAAACTTCCCTGTAAAAAGGAGGTTCTGGATGGGAGAAGAAAGCAGCATCTTTCCAAGAATAAGCTGTGTAGCGTTAATGCCATAAAATTCCAACTTCTGGTTCCCAAACCTGAGGCAAGAGCCGTTTTGTGCCCTTTTCTGCAGGCTCTGCTGGAACAGGATCTCTTTCACCGCTCTCTCCTGGCCTGCTGCTTGGAGATCGTGCTCTTCGCTTACAGCTCCCCTCGCACCTTCCCCTGGATCATTGAAGTTCTTGACCTCAGGCCATTCTATTTCTATAAGGTAAATAAACACTGGCTTAGGACAGGATCTGTATTAAACATGGCACATTACTGGATTGAGAGTCATAGAGGATGATACCCTTCCTCCCTAGAGAATCAGATAAGAGAAAAACTGATGCTACTGCGCATTAGGCCGGTCTAAATTCTGGCTGTCATGAATTGTATTACTTGGAAGGTGTAATGCCAGAGATGAAGCTGAAATACAAAGCAAAAAAACCCATTTTGTAAATGGTACTGATCTGTAACATGCCGTTGGTCAACTTTTACTAGACGAAAGCATTCAAGCATATATTTTGTTGATATTCATATTTATTGACTGCAATATAGTTCTGAAATAGATACAGTTCAGAAATATTGCCTTTGTTAATTTATCACAGGCTTGCTTTGCTAAGTTTGGGGTTTTTTTTGCTGTGCAACGTAATATAGATTATCTTTCTGGGGTGTTCTCAGTTTTTGGTCTTTCTTTAACCACATTTCCGCTATCTTCAATATAATTTGGTTTTTGACTACTGCAATCGTTTTTATCACCTATCCATATGCTTCCGCTTTTTGCTGGATGCCTAAAAGCTTACTATGGTTAGTCATGAATAAATTGAGTAGTTCTGTTTCGATGACAACAACGAAAAAATTGAAGCCTTTGGAAAAGCTGGTTCATATTCTATTCTTCTTTTTTCCTTTACTCCTCAGCTGTAGGGCAGTACTGAAGCTGTAATAAATCTGTCAATATTGCTGTGGCTTTTAGTAGCCTTCATCAAAACTGGTACATGTCACCCTTGTGGAACAGATTTATGTTTGATTTGAATTTTCTCAGTTACTCAGTGTATGTTCTTGCATCACTCTTACTTGGAAAAGAATTGCCATCGCAAAGGTGTCACACAAGAGAGATTTCTGACATTTGTAACTCTGTTCTCTGGGTGTAGTTTCTGTAGTAGGAATAACTAAATGTATCAATAAGTCTTCCAGGGAAGTTTTGTGGCATTTCCATCTCTGGAGCTTTAGAAAAACAGGCTGAATGCTCCTCTGACAGGAATAAGGCAAAGTGGGGTCTTGTGTTGGAGTACGGTACTGCAGGGAATGAATCAACTCTGTTCACCCCCCATTTGTCCACGTTAAGAGTTCTGACTGTTTGTTAAATTAAACTTTAAAGCAGTGGTTTTCAGCTCCTCACGTTATGGGCTGCTTGTTTGAAGGGCAGGAAAACTGGAGTGCTGGGGCTGTGTCGTGGGTTTGACCCTGACCTACAACATGTGCTCTCTCCGCTCTCTCCTGCTGCAGCTATGCAGAGGAGAGGGAAAACTAACACAAAATACTGGACTCATGAGTTGAGATAGGATCACTGATAAGCAGGATGCAGGGATAGGCAGGCAGGCATGAAAACTTAAAGTTGCAAAAGTGATTTATTGACCTAACAGAGTCAGAGGATACATCAGAGGCAAAAATAAGCTCTTAAGACACCATTTCTTCACTCATCCCCCTTCCCTCTTAAGGCACCGCTTCTCAGCTCACGCCCTCCCTCCTTCCAACAACTCCGGGGCAGGAGCAGGGTGTGAGGTTTTTCTCTTTGGTCAGGGTCAGTCCATCAGGGGGAAGAATCCTCTACTTAGCTATGGGAGTCCCTCCCACGAGAGACAGTCCTGTGCGAACTTCTTTGGCGTGGGTCCAATGTCACGAGCAGCCCCGCCCGATTGCTGCTGTCCGAGATTCTCTCCAGGCTGCAGAACTGCAGGCCGAGGCCAGGCAGGTTCCATCCCGGGAGCAAGGCCTTTCTCTCTCTTGCAAGGCCTTTGCAACTCTCAGTCTCTGGGACTCCCACTGGATCACAGCTTCCTGCAGGCATCATCTGCTCCGCTGGTGTGGGCACCTCCCCACAGGCTGTGGGGGTTCTCTGCATCCCCTGGACTCCATGGGCTGCAGGGGGACCACCTGCTCCCCCCATGGTCTTCACCACGGCCAGCAGAGGGTGTTCAGCTCCGGAGCCTGCAGCACTTCCTCCCCCGCCTTTCCACTGACCTTGGTGCCTCCATGTTGTTCTCCCTCATATATTTTTACCTCCTCCTCCTCCTCTGGTTAAAAAGAAGTGCGTGCTCACATTGTTTTGATTTCTTCTTAAATATGTTTCCACAGAGGCGTAACTAGCATTTTTAATTGGCCCAGACTTGGCCAGCAACATGTCCATCATCTTCAGAGCCATCAGAAACTGGCTCTGCTGGACATGGTGGAGAAAGTTCCAGAATCTTTACTCAGGACACGCAGGAGCCATCTTTGTACCTCACCCTACTCACTGGCAAAAACTGGGCCAAGCAAAACCACCACAGGCTGTTGTGTCCCTTCTGAGCAGCTGTAGCTGTTCCCATCTCCCAGGTCAGCACTGCTTGTGCCCAGCACTTTCATTCTGTGCATGGTTAGCAGTGGTGAGAGAGGGCCCTCAAAACTCCTGCAGTGGGTTGCACTGATGGCATACCTGCTGTCCTCTTCCAGCTCCTGGATTGCTCTGGGAAAGGGGGTTAAAAAAAGAGGGAGTAGAAGAGGGTTGGAGAAGATGAAGATGTGAGGAGGAGGCTGGAGCACTCTGTGGTGGTGTTTTGAACAGGCTCCTGAAATAAATAACAGTTTGATGGTGTTAAACATGAGCGATGTGACTTTGCTCTGTGTGTGTGTCATTGCCATCAGGTAATTGAAGTGCTGATTCGGTCTGAGGAGGGACTTTCCAGAGACATGGTGAAGCACCTCAATAGCATTGAGGAACAGATCCTGGAGAGTCTTGCCTGGACTCGGAACTCGGCACTCTGGAATGCACTCGAGGCCTCAGAAAACAAAGTCCCAACCTGTGAAGAAGTATGTGATGTGTCTTCCTGTTACTAGGAAATTCATGTTCTTTTTCTCACTTGTTGTTTTATACAGAAAACTGTTCAAATGAGTCCATTACTGCAGAAAATCTTCTATTAGTAAATTGTCACAAAGAAGGGAAGTTAATGTGTTATTTTACACTGACATTTCTTATTTCTCAGGTAATATTTCCCAGTAATTTTGAAGCCAGCAATGGAGGAATTGGGCTTGGGCAGTTGCCTATGATGCCATTATCTCCCATAATTCATCCTCGAGTGAAAGAGGTTCGGACAGATCTTGGCGGGAGTTTAAGACGAGGTATGTTCAAGGCTTCCAATATGATTTGAATGTGTGAATTTGGGAAGAGGGGTTTTAAATGTCATCGTAATTTCAAAAAGCAACCTTGAATCTGAATTGAGTGTTCAGAATTGTGAAGTCTCTTATTTAATCAAGGGAAGGACTAGATGCACCCAGTCAAACCAGTGCTGTGTCTCAATGGCAGCAGACAGTGGTGATGGTGCTTCCCCTCTGGACTGGAGCAGATTTTGCTGCTGGTTTGATGCCAGGGTGACCTTACTCTCAGGTGGGTTGCCATCTAATTGCTTCTTGTCCATTGATGTTCCAGATTTTTCCCTTTTTTTTTTTTTTGTTTTTTTTTTCCTGGTTGGGTTTTTTTTTTTTTTTTTTTGGGGGTTTTTTTGCTTTGTTTGTTTATTCTCAACGTGTTTGACTGGATTTTAGATGACATTTAAAAAAAAAATAGAATGACAGAGTTACATTTATTCCTGCTTCCTACAGAACTGTTATTGTGGAGGTATGGAGGACAATACTTTGCCTGAGGAGTATTCTCTCCTCAGAACTGATTTTTGCAGATTCCTGGATCTCACACAGAAATGTCTTCTGACAGTGAGGGTGCAGGAACAGTGCCGGCACTGTTGTTTTCTTTGCATGCTTCCCTAGCTAGGAATTGCTGCTTTCATTGTATCCCAGACACTGGTCCATATATTCTTGCAGGTGCACCATGGACTGTGTTGTGTGTTGTTGTCTCCTTTGGTGTTTGTCTGGCAACAAACAAGGCTGTTAGGTATTTTTCTAAGTACTCCTTAGGAAGGAGATGTGCAAGCAGTTGCCGTAGGTGTTGGAGTTCCCAGTTTGATGGAAAAGGAACCAACTTGGAGATAGTGTCTTATATGTGGGGAAGGCTGTGCGAGACACAGCTTTGTATATGAGAATCTGGTACCAGAGGCTCCTTCTAAATTCAGCTGGAGAATGATGGGGATAGGAAATGTTTATTTGTCCTTGGTACCAAGAGAACCATCTTGGCAGAGTTTGAAGTAAGGTCTCCAATCAATCTTACCTGGCCGGTTATCCAGAAAATTTCTGCATCATGGGAAATGGGAAACTGTTGTCACTGGTATTGTCACAGACTGTGGCAGAAATGCCAAAAGCTGGTCAAAAGTCTGTGTATGTTAGTTCTGTGTACTTCAATCTTACTACTGGAGTAAGTGTTTGAAAGCAACAGAAAAGCCTGAGAGGAAGCTGGGGGTGGGTGAGCGTGGAGTCAGCTGACTTGGGGCAGTTTAGAGAGAGTTTGAAAGCCAGAACACAGGGAAGATAGCATGTCCAGGGAATGTGATCTGGGTTCCTCTTGAAGAATGTGTTCACAGGAATAGCACTTGCAAATACTACTAATTGCTAAGCTGACTGGAGTAAGTACCTGTGATCCTCTGTGTTCCTCAGTCTCTGTGGATCAGTCGCTGCTCAGCTTCCATGGGATACCTGATGGCAGAACTGCACCATCCGGGGTGGCTGCAAAATAAAAGGAGCCAGTCAGACTGTAGATCTTACACCTCAGAACAGTGAACTCTGAGAGCAGGCCTGGGCTACAAGTGATCTCTGGTGGTGTAGTTGGAAGGTAGCCTTTCCTCTCTCTGCAGAAGTATTCTCATTAAGCTGCTGTTAAGGTTTTGTGGTGTTTATTTTTATCTCCTTGACATGCCAGACACACAGCCGTTGTCTCCAATCTCCGTTCATGAGCGCTACAGTTCTCCTACAGCTGGAAGTGCTAAGAGAAGGCTCTTTGGAGATGACAACCCCAAAGAAATGCAGATGGAAAAAATCTTAACGAAAGGAACTAAGTTGACAATTGCTCCAGCATCAAGTGTTGGTGCTGAAAATGTGTCGGCGTCTCCTGGCCAGACAGTGCTGACCATGACAACCACTACAGGACCAGGAAAAGCAGGACAGAAGTTCACTATCCCACTGCATGGTAGGAATTGCTATTTTTCTCTACTAGATGTTTTCCTTGCTGTTAAGATCTGCTTAGACCAACTGTACATCTTGAACATGTATTGCTTTTCCTTTTTTAAAAAGCACTCACTTTGTCAACAACGACAAAGCTTAAGTTTATACTGACATCATCTCCTTGGAGATGTCTGATCCCTGGCAAACATACTGAGAATTTCTCCTCTTGAAAAAAGTTCATGGAGTCAGCACTCCTTCCAGTTACGCCTCACACAGATTAAGCAGTTCTTTGGTTCTCAGCTCCAATAATGATTTACTGCAATTTGTCTTAATTTTGTCTATTAAGGTCTCAAAAGGCTCTGGAACTTCTGGATAAGGGTTACATGTTAACATTAGCAAAATACTGAGACTTCTGTTTTGTTGAAGTTGGATGATGCTTGAATATTTCTGAAAACGCTACATGAGCAATGAGTTCACAGTCATTTAATTTAAAAATTGGGTCTACAGTTAAAGATGAAAAGAAAAATTCTGCATTTCTCATGTTTTAAGGAGATATTCAGCAAGACAATTTGACTACTGAGGAAACTAATGAGGACTGTATAGGATATGCTGTCAGGTTTGCAAAAGAATAAGAAGAAAAATAAAAAAGAGAATGCCCACCTTTCTCCAAAAGAGTGGAACACCAAGTACAGAAATTGTGATTTCTTGAAAACTTTGTTCTTTCAGATAAGCTTTAGAAAAGATCATTCACATTCAGATTCTTCTTTTAAACCTTACCAGAAATGTAATTTTTATCATTCCTGAAGACTCTGAGGGGCGGTCTTTTTAGAGTGGAGTACAGAGAATGAGATGTCTTTGGTATCAAATGTTCATATTTGAGTTTGATTTACTGTTGGACTCCGCAACATGAGGAGACCAACCAGTTTATTTCTGGCTGTGTGTATCCTCTCCAGGTATTGCAAATGACATGGGTGGGATCACCTTGATCCCCATTTCCATTAATTTAGGCCAGCCATGTAAAGTGGATGCTCAGGCTCCCTGCCACCCTCCTGGGAACCAAGCACAGGAAGTGCAGCTGCCAGCAGCAAGCAAACCGAAGAGAACAGGCTCCTTGGCACTGTTCTACAGGAAGGTGAGTGTCTCACTCAGGAGTGCTGCTGTACTTCTGCTCACACTCATGCTGGGACCTGCAGCTCCCATTTCAGTCTTCATGTGCCTTTCCCTTGACATGTGCGATTCTTACGTACCTTGAAGAAGAAAGGAAAAGATGCTGAGTGTTGCAGAGTCCAGTTTTCCTCTTCCCACCCATGAGACTTTTTTTCTTTTTAGTTAGAAGCTTCTATAAATAAATAGCAAAGGCATACTGTTAGATTTTACTTCTCTTGTCTATTTTGACACCCCCCACATTTGCAAGGGTTAGACATACCTGACATGAGATGATTCTCCTGTGGCTCGTTCAAAGCTTCACTGCTGTGGATCCAACATCTGGACATCCTCCTTTGCGATGTTAAAGTCTGTCCAGCAGAGCTGATCTTGCTGAGCTGGGGGCTCAGAAAGCAGTGATGAATAACACACTAGCTAAAGGTTTCTAGAAAAAAAAGAACTGGAAATATGCAAGATTTAAGGGGTGAGGTAAGAACTGGGTGTGCTTCAGAGAAACTTCAGATGACTTCTAGTTGCTTTCATTTTCAGTGTGAATTATGCGAGGGGTCTTTGGAGGAGGCAAGGTAATGTGGTCTAGATGACTACAAAGAATACATCCGTAATTAACCGCTCTCAAAAATATTAGAAGGGTTTAGGGTTTTTTTGTTTGTTGGGTTTTTTTGGGGTGGTGTTTTGGAGGGGGTTGTTTTGGTTTGGTTTTTTGTTTGTTTTTGGGGGGGGGGTTGGTGGGTTTTGGTTTGGGTTTTTTTGTTGTTTGTTTTTGTTGTTGGTTTTTGGTTGGTTTTGTTGGTTTTTTGGTTGGTTGGCTTTTCTCTTTTTTTTCTTTTGTTTTGTTTTGTTTTTTGGGTTTTGGCTGTTATTTTCTTACTAGAGGTTATTTTCAGAGGTTTTGCCATTTGAGGGTATCTGTATTACAATACAACTCAAGAAATTCTACAATGAACAATCTTTAAGGTACATCTTAATACAAAATTAATTTCTGGAAACACTTGTAAGCCATATCCTTTGTCTGAACTCTTGGTTCTTTAATTTTGCCAGTGACAGGCTGTCTCTTTCAGAAAAGATTAAGAATTGATCAGCCATCTGCCAGTTGGGAACATTGCATTTTGGAACTTTTAGTCTCAGCTGGGGAGTACTTCAGGTGCAGTCATGTCTTTGACTAACCATGTCATAGGCAACATATTCCTCTTAGCTGTGTTATGAAGAACTAAAACCTTGACTTATATTTGTCTTTAAATGTCGACCTTTCATTAACAATGATCATCATACTCACAATTATAGTTTTTCCCTATTCTCTTTTCTTGCTCCTGTTCAGTAAGCAAGTGAAAATGACACTACACCTTCCTGCTTTCCAGCATAAAGAAAGTGCCTAATTAATTAGTGAGGGATATGGTGTAGAAGCTAAACATAATATTTTTAGGTGGATTTTCTGTAAGTGTTAGAGATTAAACAACTGAGGAGTGGACTACTTAGTCTTTGAATCACAGAATCCCAGAATGGTTTCCATTGGAAGGGACCTAAAAGATCTAATCATTCCAGCCTCTGCCATGGGCAGGGACACCTTCCACTAGACCAAGCCTCATCCAGCCTGGCCTTGACACTTCCAGGGATCCAGGGGCAGCCACAGCTTCTCTGGGCAGCCCGTGCCAGGGCCTTACTTCCCTCACAGGGAAGAATTCCCTCCCAATATCCTATCCAACCCTGCTCTCTGGCTATGGGAAGCCATTCCCCTTTGTCCTGTCCCTCCAAGCCCTTGTCCCAGGTCCCTCTCCCGCTCTCCTGGGGCCCCTTTAGGCACTGGAAGGGGCTCTGAGGCCTCACTGGAGCCTTCTCTTCTCCAGGCCAAACACCCCCCACCCCCTCTCAGACCTCTCTCATGGGAGAGGTGTTCCTTCCCTCTAATCATCTTCATCTCCTTTATAGAACAGCTCTGCTTGAGGCCTTTCATTTCTGCAGGCCAGGATGAGCTTGTTTGACTTCACTCATTACTGTGTGTCTTTTCCTTGCAGGTGTATCATCTGGCAAGTGTGCGCTTGCGTGATCTGTGCTTGAAACTGGATGTTTCCAATGACTTGCGCCGGAAGATATGGACATGCTTTGAATTCACATTGGTTCATTGCGCTGATCTTATGAAAGACAGACATTTGGACCAGCTTCTCCTCTGTGCTTTTTATATCATGGCCAAGGTAACATGTAGTTTTAAGAAATTCATGGCATTTTATGTTCAGTTGAAAATGTCAGGTGTGTTCAGAGCTTACAGTTTGACTCACTCATTCATTCATGTTATATTACTGGAGGGAAGGGGAAAGTCCTTCCAAGAAGTGGATGAAGTCCCACTATGGTTTTTCCCTTGTTTTGCATATCTTAGCCCACTGGC
The DNA here is from genome assembly GCA_013397895.1 of Origma solitaria. NCBI lineage: Eukaryota > Metazoa > Chordata > Aves > Passeriformes > Acanthizidae > Origma > Origma solitaria. Next base: position 398,809 of record VZRL01000947.1, on the reverse strand, counting down.
TTGTTGATGGAAATTCTTGATGGAGTTTTTCTTCTCTTCCTGAGCGCATTCACAGTGAGCACTGGTTGATACAGACAAAGCACTGCATGGTCTTACTGCCCTGTATTTGTTTTCTATCTCATTTGTCATCTTGACAATCTGTATAATCTGAACTAAAAACTGCATTACAGTTACAGAATAAGGCAGGTGCAGAAATTTGCAGGAGCAAATGTATGTAGGATGGTTTCTATTCCCTTAAAATCCTCTTTGCTTTTGATGATTCAGGCTGAAGAATTTAGGTGGTTGCCTGTTACTTGCACTTCATTTCTTACTCCATTTGCCCGCTTTAATTTGAGGTGATGTTAAATTGGATCATGAAACTGGACTATTGGTTTGACTCAAAGTTGAGCTGATGGTTACAGTGTCCATCAAGCCTAATTCAGACACAAAATTCAGGAGGGTGAAATTAATCCATTGAGGCTGGATTACCTCTTCTAGAGGCAGACAAATGAAGAGGAGCACTATGTGTGGAGGGAAACTGATGTTTAAATTGTGACTACCTGTGCTCTTAACTGCAGCATGGGTTAGGCTCACCTGATGTCAACACTGATAGCAAAGCCATTGATAGTCAGTTCTCTGTATTTTATCATGTAATTTGTCAGTGTTTTGGGGGTCTTTTATAATACAGACTTTAAAGAGCTGTCTCCAGTGCAGTGTGAGACCTGACCGAAAGGTCTGAAAAGGAATAATGCCTAAGAATCATAAGGAACAAAAAGCTTTAGTAGTTAAGAAACAAGGAATTCCTGAACAAGAAAAATCCTTGTTGTTTTCATATTCTCATCACCAGAGATAAATTTTAAAATTATGCATTCATAGTAATACTCATCAAAAAGCTGCATACTGGACTTTAGCAGCCTGGCCGTCATGCTTGCACTTGGTCTTCAACAGCTTTTTCTTTTCCAGGTAACCAAAGAGGAAAGAACTTTTCAGGACATAATGAAAAGTTACAGAAATCAGCCACAAGCAAATAGCCATGTGAGTCAATAGCATTGCCTTTCTGTAAAGCTCAGAGGTGGCTTTTGAAGTGTTTGTGTGTAGCAGTAGGGGGGGGGTAACCCGGCTAGGGACCCTCACAATCTCAGGGGGCTCGGTCTGCGCACTGGTGCAGGAGGCGTCGGGAATTAGGAGAGCGGGAGCTGGCTCGTTGCTTAAAGGGTTTATTGGAAAGGACTCCGGAGTAGGGGAATAGGGTTACAAATAGGAGGGGGTCGTGGCAGCAAGAGCTGGGAGAAAGCCTCCCGTCATCCCCACACCCCCAAGGGGTCTATCCCCGGGGGTGCCAGGACAAGGGAAGGGGTCCGACTGCCCTGTGCAGCCATTTATAAACGGGGAGGGATAACCAATGAGGTAAGAGGGAGAGGGTGGGGATAAACATACAGAACTAATAACTACAAATAAAGGTGGAATATAGTTCAAAGTAACCAATAATACATAGAACAGAGTTTGTTGGAAGAGAGGGCAGAGTCAGAGCTCCGGGCACGCCCCCCGCAACCCCGGGGCGGGCTCTC
>VZRL01000947.1:384493-397220 GCA_013397895.1 Origma solitaria | reverse complement strand
GCGGAGGCAGCCAGAGGGGCCGGCCCGCCACATTTGTGCTCGTACGAGAAAAGTCAAATCCTCTGCAGTGTAATAGTCATTCCTATTCAGCTGGATTTCATCTGTCTCCTGACTTCCTTGCTTTCCTTGACACGAGTGTTTTTCCCTGGTGTCCTATAGGTTTATAGGAGTGTCTTGTTGAGAAATGCTTCTGGTGATGTCCCATTGGGCAAAAATGCAAAACCAGATGTGGAGATGGCAGAAGGTGAGTACAACAAAGGAATCTGCTCTTTTCAGTAATGTAATTGGGGGCTTTTAAAGAACTGAACTTTCAAATAGTAAGAAGTGGAACAAGTTTTACAGTTTAAGTATATTAAAGAAAAATAAAAGCACTGTTGAAAAAGAAACCATCTTGTCAGTAGTTCTCATGTGTATTAGATATGGAAAATATACTTCCAAGTTGGGAAAAATGTTTAATTTCTTTAACCTAAATTTGGTTGCTCAGGGTTGAAGTATTTTCTTAGTATGTCAACAATTCTGTAATTCTTCTTGGACAGCAACACTGATTAACAAAGAAGGATGAAGATAAACAGTACCTGGAATATTATGGTGGGTTTTTTTTAATACCACCTATTCTGAAGACTTAAGTATAGAGAACTTATTTCAGAAAATAAAAATGCTAACTCTCCAGGACCATGATTTTCTTATATTGAGGTTTCTTTTGAGTAGGTAATATTTTCTTTGCTCTCGATTAGAGAAGAAAAGGCGTAAGAGTAGTACTTGAGGAAAGCATGAGAACTATGCCATGCCCATTTTGAGTGACATGTTGGGAAGATGAGAGATCACATGCCCATGTATGAACCCGTGAGCAGAGCAGATCATGTGTGAACCCATGAATAGATCTGCAGCCAGGATGCACATGTAATTTAGTTTGTTCTTTGTGGTAAATTCCCTCTGTGGGTGGGATTCATCTGCCTTAATGAGTATTAGAGCCATTTTTTAAAGGACTGTTGAGGATTCTGCTAGGGTCCAGGAAAATGCTGATCTCCTTGAAATCCTGTCTACCAGCTCCACAGTTCTTGGATGTCTGAAGTGACGCTGGGCTCTGGTATTTTGTCAGACAAATGTACTTGGTTTACAAAGTTCTTCGGTGACTTTTCCTATGAGATTTTCTTCGGTTTATGGACTCATGTCTCCTTTAAGCAGTATTAACTCCTGCTCTTTTGGCACCAGTTCACAGGAGCTGTGCTTGTGTTGTGAGAGAAGGAAGGCAGACAGACAAAGGAGTCCCTCCTGGGTGTCAGCTGGAGCTATTGATGTTTGTCTCAGTCCACTGATTGCCAGAGACTTTATTGCATGCTGCTCTGTTTTACTTGGCAGTCAGCAGAATGGAGAAGACGTAGAAGGTTATATTCAGTAGCACTTCAGCTTAATTAGGGGAGACTAAACATTAACAGAAATACACTTGCTTTGTGGCTGCAGCTTTTCCCACTTAACAGAACATGCCTGAACAAATGGTGTCATGACTTCCTTGGTGCAGACCTGAGTTGAGCACCGAGCTCTTCTTTCCTAGCTGATCACTAGAGACTTTCACAGAAGCCAAAAGCTGGGAGCTGTCAGACTGCTTAAAACTTAGTTTAAAGGGCAAGTGATGGCTTTGTACCACTTCCCAAAATAAGCATGGAAGACGGGGTCGGCTGTGCTACAGTTTCTTGCTACAAGTATTTCCATGTTTGGAATAAAGGTTGATAGTGGCCTTTTTAGCCATAAGCCACGAGCCTGCTCACAGCGATTGGTAGCTCCTCCTGGTGTTCATAACCACCTGCAGCACACCCTGCTCCTGCCTTAAGCACATTCCTTGAATTCCTCTCATTGACCAGTCAGTTTATGGATAAGTTCCTGCCAGCTGGACATTGTAAGCTCAACTCTGAAGTGCCTGGTTTGCCAAAGCTGTACTTCTGAAATCTGAAGCTCTCTTATTCTTAGACTCGTCTGTGAAAGCTGGCAGCTCCTTGGGACGACCTGCATCAGAGAACTCAAGTGAGTCGGAAACAGAGGAGAGAGGAGATATTATTAAATTTTACAATGCAGTCTACGTAGGAAGAGTAAAGTCATTTGCACTGAAGTACAATATCACAAACCAGGATCATGTGGTAAGTAAAGTATTTTGGAATTAATACCCACAGAGTCATTTTTCCTGGCAGTTAAACATTGGTCAGTAACTTTGTTCTGTCACTTGGTGTGGGTCAGGTCAGATAGTTGCAGGTAATGATATGAACACTTGCTTTAACAGCATTTCAAGAGGACAAATGCAGATGCTGCTCAGTTTGCAAACCCAGTTCCAGCTTCTTTACATCAGTGCAACACCTGTTTCCTCAAATGCCAATGGACCATTGTTGTAAGGCATATGGAAAATTAATTCTGTTGTTTGATTTTTACTTCATCTGTTGTTTCACTGTCACAAGATAAGATCTTCTAAAGAAGACCTGGAAGTGTATTAATCTTTTCTTCTGTGAAGTTCCTGCTCTCAGACATGTTCCCATTGAGCTGCTGTGCAGACGTGTCCTCTCTTGCAGATGGAAGCGCTTCCGCTCTCGCCGTTCCCCAGCATCCGGCAGCAGCCGGTGTCTCCCCGGCGCATCTCCCAGCAGCACTCCGTTTACATTTCGCCTCACAAGAACGGCACCTGCCTCACGCCTCGAACGGCTCTGCTCTACAAATTCAATGGCAGCCCTTCCAAGGTAGAGAGAAAAACAAGGCTGAAAGCGCACAGTTTGAGAGAGGGTTAATTAGTCTCCTAATTAGGATGTGGTCTAATGCAGGCCCAATGTGTTATAATTAATCTAGTCTCTCACTTAGCAGTGAAAGGTAGAATTCGGTATGTAGACTTCATCACTGAGAGATGCAAGATAACCTGTTGTTCTCTGATATTTGAAACATAAAGTAAGTTTGAAATGGAGTCAGTTACTCATGATTTTTTATCTTGATCGTAGAGTTTGAAGGACATCAACAATATGATAAAACAAGGTGAACATAGGAGTAAGAAGCGAGCGATAACAATTGACAGTGACACTGAATCCCCCACGAAGCGACTCTGCCAGGAAAATGATGATGTTCTACTAAAACGTCTGCAGGATGTTGTCAGTGAAAGAGCAAATCACTAAAAAACTGCCTGTTTTCTGTGGGATCTATAAGTTACAGAGCTGGATACAGCTGTTGTGCTATTTATTTCTTGGTTTTGTATATAGACAACTGGCAAGTTTCTTTAAAAATGAACTTTAACCTGACTTCCACAGGATGCAAAAAGCAAGAGTTATATAGGAAATGCCAGTGATCTTCATTCCCAAAGGCCACACTGTGCTATAACTTACTCTGAGGTGTTTTAGGAAAAGAGTATTCTGTGAAAGCCATATTGGATGTTCTCAAGCCTCGTTTGAAGCATCATGAGTTCTGAGTGTAACTCAGCTTCTAATACTGGTTTTATTGTTGGAATAAGAAATGAATTAAATCAGTAAAGTTTTGTCAGGCTTTTGGTATTTGGAGAAGAAACTTTCAAAGTGCCTTATTTGTAAAGACTGTGGAATTGTATGCATTATTTTACTGTGGAGTAACTGGAGGGAGAAATGAATTATCTAGCCTCAGGAAAAGCTGAGCAGTTTTGAACTGTCAGAACTTCAGTTAAAGTGTAGGTTGTGACATGGATCTGGCAGCTTTTACAGTAACAAAGGCAATAATCTAAAAATACAAATGGCAGTGACTTGGGTTGGACTCTGGTAAAGCGCTGAGATACAGTTCTGTGAGCCTGAATTCCCTTTCTCTTGAGCCAGTGGGTGTTCCGCGTTGGAAGCCACAGAGCAGCCTGCCCTAGATGTTGTTCATATGGATGGCAGCTCACCCATGAGGAAATACAGTTACAGCTGAAATCAGCAGTTGGGGCTTGGCCATCTCAAAGCTGTTCAAATGGACAAATTCATTTAACAAAATGTATCTCTGTTTTATTTTTTCCTGAAGACCTTTAACCTCTTGTGTAGTATCTACACTGAATGTAAGCCCATCACATAAGGCGGTGTGTAAATATGAGGTTTTATAGCTGTTGACGTCTTGGATTCACTGGAAAAGTATAAATTCCAGCATCCAGTTCTTGTGACTGAGTTTTTAACGCTGAGGATTTGGTAGGGTCTATTTTACCAAAATGGAGAAAAGTCAAGGTTTACTCATTACTGTAAATCAGTAGTTTGATCTTATTTTATAATTGCATTTAAGGTTAGAGCCATAGAGAAACTTCTCAGCACTGTAATTTTCAGTTTCTGTGTAACTGAACTAAAAAAAAAAAACAACAATTACACAGGATTTGTTTGAGGAGCTCTGTTCCCTTCATTGGCTGGGTGGCTTAGTATGTGCTGTGAGATCCACAGCTTCTGGGGAAAACACTGCCATGATTTTGGGCAGTCTTAGCTAATGAATCTGGCCAGCAGTGATGAAGGAGAAATTGATTACTAAGTGTAGGTGTGCCAGGGACACTACTCAGAAAGGAGTAGAAAGTTTACAAACTTGTTTTTGAGTCGTTAACTACTTGAATATATGTTGTTTTTTTAAAACTTTCAAAAAAAGATGCTTGCCCATGGAGAGCTGCGAGCTGCAGTATGAGGAAATGGCCATGCAATGGAGTAGGTTTCATGTAGATTCTTAATTTTTTTCGATTTTATTCAAGTTTAATGTTTGTCTTCAGATTTTGAGATAAAAAGTGGAGGATTGCAGCCTTTCTGGATAGGAAATGTATGGTCAAGCATGACAGCATCAGTCTTTTCACAATATTGTATGATGAGAGTTTAGTTGACATGGTTTTAATTCAATATCGTGTGCAGATCTCCTGACATCTCTGCTCCCCACAGTGTCACAGCCTTCTCTGACAGCAGACAACGGATGGAGCCAAAATCCTTATTAACTGTTGTTAGGTGTAGTGTTTCTTCATTAGGAAAATGAATTTACGATAACTGGATGCAGTTCAGAATTTTTCACCTTTTTAGGTGATACAAAAACTATTTTGGGCTTATTGAACAACTAAAACAATAGCTTACACGGAAATTTTTTAATGGTTTCAAAGTAAATCTGTATTTTATAATAAACAACTAAAAAGTATTTTAACCTGTGTTGCTGTATTTCCTGTTGTTTTGCTGCGCTAATTCATTAAACAATGCCTTCTGTCTGCATTTTCTGTAATGTCAAAGACCTTCATCATTTTTATGCTCACTCAGATTTCTTTGGGATTTTTTTTCTGTTTAAATTCATGATTATTTCATGTGATTTGGCTGAAGCTTCCTCCAGAGGTTCCTTTACTTTTCGTGCTTCAGTCAGGTAGGTGCAGGTTCTGGGAGGAGAAGGTGAGTAATATATTGCATGAAGTCACCAAAAAGCACCGAAAGGGAGAGACCCCTGCAGCAACAGGTGATGTGCCCACAGAGGGAGGTGTGACTCCAGTGGAGCTGAGCTGCGGGCTCCTCTGGGCTCCTGGTCAATGTCCCAGCAGTGCAGCCATGAGCTCCAGGGGCTGGTCCTGGCTGCCTTCCTCCCAGATGTGTTTCAGAACCATCCTTGGAGAGGTTCAGATCTGTACCAGCTGGTGTCATGCTGGTTTTGTCACTCCAGGTAAGCATAAAGGTGGCGTGAACTCAGCTTTTTAAATAACTGTTGTTCATCTGCGAGGAAAAAAAGTCCAATTTGTGCAGATTGTGCTGTAATGACTAGTTTGTTGCCAGACCTTTTGTTTTAAAAGACTAATCTGTAGTTCGTAGAATCACGGAATCATGGAATATCCAAAATTGGAAGGGACCCACAAGGATCATCAAAGTCCAGCTCCTTGCCCTGCACAGGACACCCCAACAATCGCAGCATCATAGAATGGCTTAGTTGTGAGAGGACCTTGAAGATCATCTAGTTCCCCACCCTGTGCGTGGGAGGGTTGTCCAAGCACTCCTGGAGCTCTGCAGCCCTGGGGCCAGTGACCATCCCCTGGGGAGTCTGTTCAGTGCCTGACCACGCTCTGGGGGAAGAACCTTTCCCTGATATCCAAACTGATCCTCCCCTGGCACAGCTCCAGCCGCTCCCTGGGTCCTGTCCCTGGTCAGAGGGAGCAGAGATTGGAACTGCCCCTCAGGAGGAGCTGCAGACCTGATGAGGTCTGACCTCAGTCTCCTCCAGGATGAACAAACCAAGGGACTTCATATGGCCTCTCTAGGCCCTTCACCATCTTCGTAGCCCTCCTCTGCATGTGCTCTTTGATGGTTTTATATCCATACCTGGAGGCACCCCAAACTGCCCCCAGGACTCGAGGTGAAGCCACCCCAGTGCAGAGCAGAGCAGAACAGTCACCCCCTTGCTCAGCTGGCAATGCTGGGCCTGATGTCCCCCAGGTCAGGCCTTGAGGCTGCCAGGGCTTCTGGCTCCTGTTCCACTTGCCCTCAGCCCAAACCCCAGGTCCCTCTCTGTGGTGCTGCTCTCCAGCCTCTCGTTCCCCAGTCTGTCTGTACATCCAGGGCTGTCCAGTGCCAGGTGCAAAAGCTGGCACTATTCTTTGTTAAACTTCATGTGGTTGGTGATTGCCCATGTCTGTTCCTCCCTGATGTGCTTAGGCCTGAGCAGCAGGCCTCAGCCAGAGTTGACTTACAAGACAAATCCTGGGCATTGTATCACTAATACCAGCAGTATTATTTAGCTAAAAATAGATGACTGGGACACTTATGCTAGCTGTTTAACACCAAATCAGCTGCTTTAGAAACTTTTACATAACCTTGTGTAGTTATCTGCAAGAAATGAATCAGTTTAAGAAATTTTCCCAACTGACATGAATAGATGTCAGTTGGGAGGGGTTTCACTAATTCTTCAGCTGAAAATATCACCTCCTTAATGCTCTGTGGAGTGGATTCAGAGCTTCCATGTTTACTACAGCCCAGCTTTCTAGAGTCAAAAACTTTACTGACTTAATTCCCTGAGCGGCCTGAACTCTCCTCATGGCCAGGGTGGAAGTTTTGCTGACCCTTTTGTCATCGCAGATTTTAAACTTCATTGCTTTGTGGTCACTGTGGCCAAGATGGCCATCAATCGCCCCTTCATTTATGAGACCCTCTCTGGTAACAACAAATCATGGAGGGCACATCTCTTAGTCGGCTCCCTTCGTACCTGTCCATGGAATTGTCATCCAGGTGTTATAGGAATCTTCTAGACTAGTTTGTACCAGGTGTGTGGAGTTCCCAGTTAACATCTGGCAAGCTGAAGTCAGACGAGGACAAGGGTGATTGTTTTAGAGATGATCCTTAGTGTCATGGTGATAGAAGGAAATCAAGGGTTAAGGGTTTTGTGCAAAAAGCTTGCATTGCTCACTTGATTGCTTGCTCAATGCTTAGCAAACAGAAAACAAGGACAGAGCCTATTGATAAAAGGGAGCAACTCAGTTCCTGTTCTGGACCCCTGAAAGTGACTGAGACCCACTCTGAGGCTTGGGCGAAGGCCAGGAATTCAGTGAGCATGCATCAACAGCAAAGGTGAAAAGGGCAAGGCTGATGAAGACTTTGGCCTTCATTTCTGAGACCCTGGCCCACAACCACCAGAAGGCAATGTGCAGACTCAAAGCTTACATACTGATGACTAAGTTTAGTTGCACTGTTTTAGAAATCCTTCTCTTCTTTCTCATGGAGAATAGAGATAAGCTGCACTTCTTGTACTTTCTTAATCTCTATGTTTTGTATTAGGTGCTGTATAGCTATGACCAATGACTTTGGGAGGTGGATTCTTTGCTGACCAGTGGTTGCTAGATTATTAATGGATATATAAAGAAGTTTCTGTAAATAAAACTCTCTCTTTCGCCATCTTGGGGGTCTCTGCCTGCTTCCTTGCCACCTGCTGTGAATATTATGAAATTCTAAACCACAACTAAGGACTGTGCAAATCATTTTGGGATAGGCTATGAATACGTATAGGCATGTTAGGCAATGAATATGTAATTTGTAACCCAATATAAACAAGTGAGTACCGCTGACGATGTGTATGACTGTGGAGGAGCAATCCCTCGTGCGCCCAGCGCTGAGTAAGCATTCCTACTTTACAACTTTCGAGTTGTGGAGTCTATCTGCGCATCAATGGTCCTGGGAGCAGCCCATCCTATGGGCTGGGTGGCCCATAGTAGACACCAGCTTTGTTTGTCCCTTAATCTTACCCAAGGGTTAGTTACCAGGCAAGGGGATATTGAGGGTTGTAGCTTTGAAAACCTGGCTGGCTTTTGGTTTTTGTCTTTGTAAACTTCCTTCTGCAGGTAAAACTGCAGTGAGGGGACAGCATCGTGAGCAGCCAGAACTCAGAAATTAGGCTCTTGTCTTGCACATTTCAGTCTTGCAAAGCATCCTGTCTGGTGTGGGGGGGGGTGGTTTAACTAATTCTTCAACTGAAAATACCACCTCCTTAATGCTCTGTGAAGTGGATTCAGAGCTTCCATGTTTACTACAGCCCAGCTTTCTAGAGAGTCAAAGGGTTATTAATACCCCTGCAGAGAACACCATAAAGCTGTTAACTCTTTACAAATAAGCACGTTAATAGGTTGCCACACCCCAAATGTCGTACTGAGATGCGGCCTTAAGAAAAATTTGTGGTTAGAGTTCAATTAAACAACACAGGGAATCGAAACTGATTTTCTCTTTAGTTTCCTGTTAGGAATTACTCTTCTTGTGTTACTATTTTATGACTCATGAGGGGATTTTTGCTGTTATTTGATGCCTGAGGAGTGGCAGGAATTGAAACTGGGGACACAATATGAAGCCATGAAGAAACTGTAGGCGTGTAAGAATGCTGAGATCTCCGATGAAAGAAGCTGAATGTGTCTTAAGGGCAAAGACGCTGAGTAAACAGAGATTACTCAGACTACTTTGATTACAGTAATCAAAATTTGCAATAAGCACATAACTCATCGTCCAAGTAGCAGATCTTGAAAAACTGGTGTCAGGTGCCAAACCTCTACAACTTTTCAACTTCCTCGAGTGACCAGAAGTGCACTGGAGGACAGGTGCATCAGAGGCAGATTATGCCTGTGGTTCCCAGCCCGCCTGCAGCCTGGGCTCACGCTACCCTGCTCCATCTAAGCTACAGGGCTGGGGAGAGCTGATGGGGCACAGGGCTCCTGTGGTGCCTCATCCTGAAGGTTTGTACACCTGAGTAATTGGGAACCTTTGGTTTAAGGGAGCCCAGTTTCCCTTGCACATGTACACCACAGCAGTGCTCCCATGATCCAGCGCTGCCTCTCAGCAGAGGCACAAGGAACTTGAGCTGCAGCAGCTTTACTGCAAGCATCTTCTCTACCTTCACTCACATGTCATCCATCATAGTTCCTAGCCACAGACAAACAGCTCTGCAAGGGTTAGTCACACAAATTTCAGCTAGTTCACATGTAAATATGGGGCCCAAGCAGCTGAGGTTGTGGAACAAACTGGCGCCAAGTCTCAGTTGACTTTGCTGTGAACTTTTCAGTTCCTTGGTAGCAAGTTTGTAGTGTTGCTTTGTGGAGTCCACCAACAGGGAGTCAATAATCCAGTGGTAGACGCCCCATCCCTGGAACTGTTCAAGGCCAGGTTGGATGGGGCTTTGAGCAACCTGGTCTAGAGAAGGATGGTCCTGCAGGAGCAGTTGGAACACGGTAAGGTTTAAAGTCTCTTCCACTCCCAACCACAAACACCTGGAAAGTGCTACAATATGTAAAGTGAAAAAAATGAAGAGCCCCTACACAGGAATAGTCTCTCTCTTCAGCCTGATTTCCACCACATGCCTTGAGTTTTGTTTGCCATTGCAGGGGGGGCCCATTGGCATAATTTTGGGTTTGTGCACCACGTTTCCTGAGTAGAGATAACTGGGTTTCCTGTGTGTGCAGTGGTGGGCAGGGATGGGAGGGTACTCAGGCCACCTCTATTGTACACAAACAAGTGCAAAAATAACCCTCTTCTCTCATTTCCCGTTTCATGTGTTTTGTTTGATTACAAGGGAATTTGTGCTACTCAGAACAACACCCTAGTGGAGTATTTTTCTTTCTTTTTCTTCCTGCTACCCAGGAGTCAAAGTGGTAATCCCTGTCCTCTTGCTGTGCCATGTGTCCATCTTATGTTACAAAATCAGCACTTTTTGTATTACAACCAAGAAGGATGTCCTGTCCTTTCAGGATATTCCTTCCTTGCTGTTTTTTAGGCCACAAATGCAATGAACTCCCTCTTAAGTTTTTTGTATTGATAAGCACTCCAGATGTATTGGGCCTGGGGATAGGAGGTGTGTCCTTCAACTCCTTCCCCTCCCCAAAAAGCTCTTTAGGTAGAGCTATATAGGGCAGTTTTTGACACTGCTAGAGGTAAAAAACTGACAAGTGATGAATTATTCCTTAAAAGGCCAAGCACCACTAACATTTGTGTGCCTCTTGTGTAGGATAGAGGAAACTGAGAAGATGGGAGATTATTTTGTATGGTTGCATTCCTTAATGGATCTGGCCTGGTTCTGCCTCCTCAGGTTCCTTCCGAGAATAAAGTTTCCTAGAAAAGGGTGGGACTCATCCAGTTTCGTTTCAGTGCTGACGGATATCTCTGAGACACCCAGAGGGGATGGAGAGAGACTCTCAGCCAAATGAAAATCAGATGGAAAGCCAAGAAGTGAGAGAGCAGGATGTTTGCTTACAAGAGGAAATTACTGTAGCATGACAGTAGGACATGCGAGCTTTGCCCCACAGAAACAGAGACCTCAAGAAAAAATAGAGGACTTTTTGTGATTACGATGATTGGGGGTGTTGGGGGTTATTTTTTCTCCCCGCTACACATCTGAAGGGGAGAAGGAAGTGGTGAGGAGGATGCAGCAATTCCCACAAGTGCATTACATTGGGTTGTGGCTGGCTGCCAGGTACCCACTCAGCCATGCTCTCACCTCACCTCCTCAGCAGCATGGGGAAAAAATACCACAAAACAGCTTGGAGATAAAGACAGGGAGATCGCTCACCAACTAACATCATGGGCAAAAGACAGGAATTAGGAAAGATAAATTAAACTGATTTCCAGTTAAAAATTCCAGATTAATTAATTCCAAATTAAAAACCCCAAAATTAAAATCACCTTCTCCCCACTCACCCCTTCTACCTAGGCTCAACTTGATGCTTGACAATCCTGCCTCCTCTCTCTGCAAATGTTGCAGGGGGAGAGGGAAGGGGGTTGGGGTCAGTTTGTAATGCTCCATCCCTGCTACTCCTTCCTCCTTGAACTCTGCATCTGCTCCAGCATGGGACCCTGCCATGGCTGAAGTTCCTGCAGGGAGCATGCTCCTGTGTTGGCTCGCCCTGGGCTGCAGCTTCCTCAATGTCATGTCCAATTGCTCCAGCATGGGCTCCTCCATGGGCTGCAGGGTGGATCTGCCTCATCATGGCCTGCACCATGGGTTGCAGTGGTATCTCTGCTCTAGTGCCTGGAGCACCTCCTGCCCCTCCTTCTTCCCTGGCCTTGGTGCCTGAAGGCTGTGGCTCTCACATCTTTTGCCTCCTCCCTCCCAGCTGCAGCTGTGCCACAGTGGATTTGTCTTGGAGGCCTCTTGAGCCGGCTCTGCCCAACACAGGAACAGCTTCTGGTGTATTTTTACAGAGGACACTGCTGCTCTGCTTTGCTCCCCAAACCTGGCCACATGTAAACACAGCATGTGTGTGCATCCTCCTGAGGGATAATGTGTAACCTTCCCCCAGAAGCATATGCAGCATTGCAGTGAGCACAGCATGTCCTGCGCATCATAGAACTTGCAGAGTCACACGGGGAGCTTGGAGGTGTCCAGGGGTCTGGATCTCTGGGATGTCTCTGTCAGTGCTGGTCATGGCAGCAGAGTGACTGGCTTTTCCCAAGGAGGAATGCCCAGCACAACCTCAGTCCATGTGGTTGCTGGGAGCAGCGAGCGGGCTGCCCCAGAAGCTGTGCTGGTGTGAGTACCCTGTCCAGCAGGCAGCGGGTGCAGCTGCACGTGCGGCAGGCACAGCTCTGGGAAGGCTGTCGGGGTGGATCAAGGCAGCAGGGACTTTGCCAGCCATGGTCTGTGGGGTCTGTAACGGGGAGCTAGTCTCAGGCCCCTTCTGGGGCCTTTGCAGCACTCAGAGGCCTTGGGCAGCTGAGCTATTTTAATGGAGCTATTTTAATGAATACACTGTTTTAATGGATAATGAACATTACATGTGAAGGAGGCATGTGAAAACCAGCCCACGTGTCTCTGCCTCGGATGGCTGTGGTGTCCATCACCATGGCTGTGAGCAACGGGGCACCTGGCAGCTGGGGTGAGGCTGTTTCCATGGCTGGTGATGTCTTGGGGATGAGATCTTGAACGAGTTGGGACTTGGGTGCCTTCAGCAGCATTGTTTGAAGGCAGCATTGCTGTGGCATCACTTCTTTTGGCAGCACCACGTGGCAGCGGGTGTTTGTGATGATGACCGGGCAGTGCCAGTGCTGGGTGCCAGGTATTCCACGTGAATCCCTCACAGCAGGGCCGCCGCCAGCAGGCACGGGCTGAGGGGGGTCCTGAGGGCGGCCGCGGGCCCCGCCCGAGCCCCTCAGCGGGGCCGAGGGGCGGCTGAGAGGCCGNGGTGCGACGCGTTCCGCGGCCCCGACGGCCCCGGCAGCGACCGCAGCGACCCGCGGCTCTGGGACACGGAGCGCCTCTGCCAGCACCTCTCCCGCTGCGGCGTGGGCGATCCCAGCCTGCTGCGCCG
>VZRL01000947.1:331241-384471 GCA_013397895.1 Origma solitaria | reverse complement strand
CGGGGCCGGGGCCGGGGCCGCCGCCGCTGGCGCTGGCGCTGACGCTTCTCTTTCTCCGGTAGAGAGCGGGATCACCGGGAGGATGCTGCTGGACCTGCCGGCTTGCGCCCCTGAAGTCACCCGCGTCTGGTGAGCGCCGCCCGCAGGGAAAGGGGGGAGGCCCTGCCGGGGGCCGAGGCCCAGGAGCTACGGCGGGCGGCCGTGGCCGCAGGGAGCGGCTGCAGGCGCACATGGCGCGGCTCTGGCCCGGGGCTCAGCTGTGCGGGAGCGAACGCGAGCGAACGGGCTCGGTGGGGCTGATCCCGGACCCTCTGAGCGGTTCCCGTTCCCTGCTGATCCCAGCACGGCCACGGCGCGGTCGCTCGCTGCCCAGTAAGCATGAGAAGCAAAAAACTCGATCCATTAGAAAAGGTTTAACGAAAATCCCCCGGGTTGCACAGTGAGTTTTGAGTGTTGCTGGGAACACCAGAGTGAGCTCCAGAAGTTCTGATGAGAACTTTCTGCCTGAAGTTGCTGCTGCTCCAACTCCAGGAACGACCACGGCAGCGATGTTTGACAGAGAAGGAGGTGCTGCTCGGGGGAGGCCAGGTGTCACCCGTCTCCCTGGGAGCAGTCCTGGCCACTGACAGGTCAGCCTTGCTGAGACTTGGCTTTCTGTTGCACCTACAGCAGCGTGGACTGCGACGGAAAAAGAAATGTTGTTGTGTATCCTGGCAGAATAGGCGTCTGTGGGTGAGTGGCTGAGTCCTTGCTGCCATGAGCCCCCACTGTCCTGGGCTGTCTGGAGCAGGCAGTCCGGCTGGTAGCAGTCACCTGCCACGAGCACAGGGACACTGGATGCTGTTCTAAACTGTGTAAAGGGTTGTTCCCAACAGTGAGGGAATGACTGGTCCCAAAACCCTTGCAATCCTTCTGGTGGTAAATATGCTTTCCTGCTCTTCTGGAACAGCAGAGAGTATGAATGTGTCCTGCTATTCTCTGTGTCGGAAGGGCCCCTTTACCCCTTCTCTGTCCCACTGGGGATCCTCTCTTTCTCCCCTCCTACTGGGATGTGAGCCTGCTTGTTCACCATGTACTTCCTGGTGGTTTGTAGTTTTTGAATGTCTTTTCTGTACTCCTTTGTTAACCTTCTTTATACTGTTATTTCCAAATTTGTCTCAAAACCCATCTGTTGACTCCAGCTATTTGCTGATGTTGTGGTTGGTGGCCCTGAGGCAGGTTGGGGTGTGTAATCTGGCAGGCGCACACAAGTGCAGAGCTGTGCTTTCTGCTGGGGCACTTTGTTGTGCAGGTTGGCTCCTTGGCTGAAAACTCACCAGAGCTCACATCATGCTGGGGGTGAAGGGCCCCTTCTCTGTTTTATTGAGACATCAGCGTGTGAAGGGGAAGTGGGAAAGGGCGGGTGTCTGGGCGTGGATATTGGAAGAGAATTAAAAGCTGGTGTGACGCAGTGGGACAAGGCAGAAGTGCTGCACTTTGGAGGAGGTAAGACATGTGCAGGAGTCATTAATTTGGTTTCTCTTTTTGTGGAAGAGAGATTTAACTGCAGCTGTTTGAAGTGTAAAGATAGAAATGCTGTGATGTAGTGGAAGGCACCTGAAGGCTTTGTTTATTGTTGAAGTACCCGGTAATTGCCTGATTGAAATGACAAGCTGCTGTCTAATTTTATTTAGGACTTGCCAGAAGGCTGGTTGCTTCCAGCAGGGCAGGACCCTCAGATGTCCAGGACACACTGGATGTGTGTAGCTGGTCTGGGAAGTCAGAGGCTGTCGGTGCTGAATGTGGATAGCAGCAGAATGGGGTAGCCAGGAGTCCCTCAGCATGGTGTACACGTGATGGGGGCACAGGGCTGTGGAGAACTCTTGGTCTAAGGAGCAGATGGTGCTGTGTTTGTGGAGTGACAAGGTTCTCTTTTATACAGAGTTCCCTTATGTGAGATCTGATATCTTGTTTCTATTAAGCTGAAACTGTTGAGAGTTGGATGAGAATTGCTCAAGTGTTCTGCTTTTTGTAAATACTTCAACTTTGTTCTAAGAACAGCTGTTTGCTGTGCACTGCACACTGTGTCCTGCAGTAACTTTGATGATTTCTCTGTTACAGGCCAGTAGCGAATGCATGTCTTTAGTTCCCAGGCTCCTGGATGTGCAGAGGAAAGAGCTTGGGACAATGGGGCTTGGAGGCAGTGCTGTGGGTTTCCCAGGTGTTCCCTTCTTGCTGGCAGTGGTTGTTTTTTGTGGCATGCAGTGTGCTGCATGCTGAATACGGATGATGAATGGAGTTGTTTGTCTGACCTCTTTGGGTGCAGGAAAGGGATTTTCTTGTCCTTGTCACCTGTGGCATGCAGGAGGGTGTGGACAAAGCAGGGAGGGGAGTGGATGAAGAAGTTCCAGTTCTCACCATTTCCAAGCAGCCGGCAGTAGTGCTGCTTTGGCTGTTGGAGGAAATCTGCCTGCAGAGCCCTGGAAGACCACGGTTTCCTGAGTTTACAGGATTTGTCTTGGTTAAGGGGGTCTGACCATGTAGGCTGCCGGTGAAAAATGCCCTGCTGTTGTTTTCTGTCTGAAGGAGGATGAAGAGCACTCTGTGGGGTGACATCCAGCTGATTGGTCACACCAGGATCACACCGACAGCATGCAGGGTTTTACCTTTTCCTGGTTCTCCTCCCCATCCCACCAGAGCAGTGAGTGGCTGTGTGGGACTGAGTTCCCAGCTGGGGTTAAGCCACGACAGTCCTTATTGGGGCCTAGCGTGGGGCACAAAGGGTTGTGATCTGAACAGATCATATTAAAATATGAATGGTGTGACCAGCAGGACTAGGGAAGTGATTTTGCCTGTGTACTCGCATTGGTTGGGCCACACCTGAAGTGCTGTGTCCAGTTCTGGGGCCCCCAATTTAGAAAGGACATTTTGATGCTGGAGTGTGTCCAGAGAAGGGCAACAAGGCTAGTGAAGGGTCTGGAACACAAGTCCTGCAAGGCGCGGCTAAGGGATCTGGGGTTGTTTGTCCTGGAGAAGAGGAGGCTCAGGGGAGACCTTCTCACTCTCTACAACTCCCTGACAGGAGGGTGCAGCCAGGTGGGGTCGGTCTCTCCTCCCAGGCAACCAGTGACAGGACAAGAGGATACAGTCTTAAGCTGCACTGGGAAAGTTTAGGCTAGACATTAGGAAAAAATTCTTAACAGAAAGCGTGATTGGGCATTAGAATGGGCTGCCCAGGGAGGCGGTGGAGTCACCCTCCCTGTAGGTGCTTACAGGAAGACTGGATGTGACACTTAGTGCCATGGTTTAGCTGATAAGGTGGTGATAGGTCATAGGTTGGACTTGACCATCTCAAAGGTCTTTTCCAGCCTAGTTAATTCTGTGATTCTGTGTGACAACAAAGTTGTTAGAAGCGTTAGTTATATTAGTGTAATAGTTGCTGGTCACACTGTTGATTTATCGCCTCTCCGAGTTGTGTCATGGAACACATGCTGGTCTGATCACCAAGGGTGCCTTTCATCGTAGAATCATGGAAGGGTTTGGGTTGGAACAGACCTTAAAGATCATCTCATTCCGTCCCCCTGCCTTGGGCAAGGACACCTTTCACCATCCCAGCTTTCTCCAAGCCCTGTCCAACCTGGCCTTGGACACTTCCAGGGATCCAGGGGCAGCCACAGCTTCTCTGGGCAACCTGTGCCAGGGCCTCCCCACCCTCACAGGGAAAATTTTTTTCCTAACACCCAGTCTAACCCTGCTCTCTGTCAGTTTAAAACCATTGCCCCTTATCTGCCCTTATAAAAATCCCTCTGCCTCCTTTTTATAGGGCCCCTTAAGGTACTAGAAGGCTTCAGTGAGGTCTCCCCGTTGACTTCCCTTCTCCAGGCTGAACAGCCCCAGCTGTCTCAGCCAATCTCCATAGGAGAGGTACCCAAGCACTGCCGTGTGACAGTGTGAGCAGCAGCTGCAGCCCCAGAGCTCCCTGTTAGGGAAAGGGATACCAAGGGGTTGAGACAAGCACTGTTCACCAACAGCTCAAACCTCACATGCCTTTAATATTTTGTGGATTGTGAATTATTAAATGATTCAGATGAGACAATGTAGTGCATTAAGCAGTATTTTTTGCCGATAGTTGACTTTATAGTCCTGCTTTCTGTTAAAGTTTGTGTTGAAAGACTAATGTCAAAGCAATCTCAGGTTGGTTAGCTGCTGGAGAAAAAGTATTTTCTCATGATAGCATTTGCTGTCATAGTGAGACTGAAACCATTTAGCTCAAGGGCAAGGTTTGCAGAGAGAGTTAATAAAAGTAGATGTGATAGATCTTATTATCTCTCCCTCCAGACTTGTCCTGTCTGTGCTCTTAGACTACTGTGGCTACAGCAGAGTACCTGCCCTGGAAGTTTACCTGTGTGTTGTGAAGGGGACCTTTAATAATTTATTAAAAATGACAGCAAAATATTTTTGCGAAATAGAAGAATTAGTCTCAACAAAATTAGAACATGTTTTAAACTGCAGTGGTTTTGCTGTTGGAGTTGAAATTAATTTATGTAAAATTCAAGTTAATTTGAGAAAATTAAACTTTTAATATAGAGTTGACTAACTGAAAGAAATTTTTATAAAAATTGTTTATTGTGACTCTGACATTTTAATTTAAGGAAGTTTTTCATCCTAAAAAGTGTCAGTTATTCAGACCCTGTATGTTGTCTTTCCCATAAGTTTAAAGGACTTATCTCCACATGTGACTTACACAATTTTTTCATCAATTTCGTGGTGGTTTTATTTCTCAGTTCTGTTAAGTGGGAGAAGCACTTACACTGCTCTACAGACTGCTTCTGTAGCTATTTGTTATCTTCCTTCTATACTTGATTTTAAAAGGGTAAATGCTTTTAGTATTTTTCTGTAAAAGTTGCAGTCTTCTTCCATCAATGAATATCAGAGTAATGTGAACTCACACAAGTAATTCCATAGGCATATTGTAAAGGCAAATATATTGCAGACTTTGCTCTCAGAGTCTTTTTCCTTCCTAGCTGCCCAGCTGAGCGACTGGAAGTGCTGGCGTGCCTGACGCAGCTGCGACAGCAGCACGTGGAAGTGATGAAGGTAACCCATGCTGTGGGGGCACTGTGGCCAGGTCCTGCTGCAGACCCTACACAGGACTCTGCTCCCCATCTCTGCTTCCCCTCTTCCTGTCTGGCTGCTGCCATCTGATGTCTTTCCTTCGCACAGCAGCAAACTCTGGGCCCTTGGTAGTGGTGGTCTGTGAAAAACCACAGTAACCAGAAGAATTACTAAAATCATCATGTGGAAGCTTTCTATGGGCACCTGGAGGTTGTGAAGGATTAAATGAGCATAAGAGCTGTTTGACATGTGTTGAGAAGCTACCCTTTCACATCCCTCTGTGTAGAGCCTCCCCTTGGTTTATTTTATTAGTTTTGCCCCAGGCCTGTGTTGACAGACTCCTCCTCACTTTCAGTGTTTGTCGTGTCCAGCTGTTTCTCCCAGTGGTGTGTGTTAGTTTAGCTGAGTCCAGGGCTGCACACATTCCGTGGTAGTCTGCACATCTGCTAGAGCCCTCCCAGCTCAGTGACCAAGGGTAGAGAGCACAGGAACACCTAATTTGCTTCAGGATTCTTCCAAGATATGTGTGAGATTGAATGGTTCTACCTGCAGTTTGACGGCAAGGACTAAATGTGTTTACCTTCTCTGCTGAGTCCCTGTAGTTACTGAGATGTCTCTAAAAATATGTGCTTGTCAGGGAGTACTTCTTTCATATTTTAGTTATCTTGGGGATTTTTATTTTGTTTTATGAAAAAAGTAACAATCACAATTTCCACTCAGCAAAATTGCATTTCATTTTAAAAGCATGAACAATGTCGGGCCAAACCCTTTTTATTGGATATCTCAGACGTGCATTGCAGTATCCTGCTTTAGTTGGAATAGCAGATTAATAAAGACAGTGGTTTTCACAAGTGCTAAGTTTTGGAATTGCATAGGTGGAGATAACATTTTTACGGATTCTGACTTTACTTCCCTTGCTATGTGAAATAGCACAGAATTTTCAGTGTCAAGCTTAAATGCTGCAAAATAAATTCAGTTGTCCAGAGAGGTTGAGGATGCTCCCATGCCTGGAAGTGTTCAAAGCCAGATTGGACAGGGCATGGAGCAACCTGGTCTAGTGGAAAGTGTCCATGCCCGTGGCAATGTGTTGGAGCAAGATGATCTTTAAGGTCCATTCCAATCCCAACCATCCCATGATTCTGTGTTAGATCTTGGTATAGGGTTGGCTGGATATGTCTGTTTTACAGAAGATGAACAGTCTCTCTCACCAAATACCTGACCATTCTAGATATCCTTTACCTTGGTGCATAGTTCTTTTCAAAGTCAAACTGTAAGTGTTAATTATACTTTGTTTGTTTGTTTGTTTGTTTTGTTGGTTTGGTTTTTTCTCTCTTCTGTAGGTTTTTAATGATCCTATTCATGGCCACATTGAAATGCATCCCCTGCTTGTTCGGATCATAGACACCCCTCAGTTCCAGCGCCTCCGGTACATCAAGCAGCTGGGTGGTACCTACTTTGTTTTTCCTGGAGCCTCTCACAACCGCTTTGAACATTCCCTAGGGTAAGGTGGTGGTTCTGGCATGTGCATCTCTTGGGTCAGGATGTCCCTGCCTTTGGTTTCACTGCTGTGGAGCGCCAGCCAAGGGACATTGCTGTCTGAGTGTTGGTGAAAACTTCTGTGGGGGTGTTTCTGGTCTCAAATGTTCCTGGATGTCCCATGTGATTGTGGGCCCTTCTCTTGAACTTCTTTTAATAAAGACAGATAGAGAAACCTGCAAGATGGATCAATGTTAGATTTCCTCCACCACCCTTTATTATTTTAGGAATAATGTTAGCTAAAAACCATACTTTATGTTCCCCCAGTCAAAAGATAAGCTTTAAAGCATAAACTTAGTAGGGTACCCGGTGTTGCTTTCAGGGGAGGCACTGGGGTGTCCTGGTGTGCTGCAGCCTTCCAGGAAAAAAGTGTCCCCTCAAAGAACAGCTTTTCCAGAGGCCACAGCAACCCCCTAAGCAACAGGGTGATTTCAGCAAGTGTAGCAATTTCTCTGCTAAGTGATTTCAGCTCCTGTGATTCAGCTCTTGCGGAATCACCCGAGGGTGACCCAGGGACAGAGAGACGAGGGGTGTCATGTGACAGTTCCACAAGATAACCTTTATTGTCCAGCAGCTCTTGTGAAGGGAAGGCCAGGGACGACAGTAGCACCCTGCCCAAAGGCCGAGGCACAGGGGCTTTTATGGGAAAGGTTGTGTGGGAGTCGGCTGGCCAATTGGGTGCAAGGTATTACCATAGAGAAGCAGGGTACACTGGGTAGTCACCATAGCTCAGAGGTAGGTTTCTTATCTCTGAGTCTTTTACCCTCAGGTATTTCTCCAAGGGAGTGCAGAGGGCTTGAGTCAAGGGCTCACAGCTCTCCACAACCCGGGGCTCCTCTGTGTGATCTGCCAGACAGTTGTAATCCCACACATTGTCCAGCACATCTAAAATCTGTTTGATCTGTAATGTTTGCCTTTGTAGATAGATGTGCTTCATGCAATCAATGGCAGGTTGTCAGGCTGGTAGCTGTAATTCAGTTAAGCAGAAATATGATGGACACGAAGATTCATAGAGTATTGCTAGGTCATTTACACTCCACAGGGAAGCTGATGAATGACAAATTTGAGCTTGTTTTAAGGGTGTATCCGAAGGTCTAGTGAATTTAAGGTAGTAAGTGGTTTTTGTTCAGGTGATCTGGCCAACCTAAAGTTGCTTTTGTTGGTGCTGAAATATTGTGGAGGAAGTCTAGCTTACTTATAATGGGATTCAAATGGCTGTTTGCAAAAGGGTCAGATGAATGAGGCAGCCTGGATTGACTGCATCTGGTAAACCAAAATGTGGTTGAATATAAACAGTTTTTACATCAGAAGTCTGAAAACTCCAGTTGTATCAGCAGCTGTTCTTTTGAACAGTTCCATTGATTCATAGACTTAAATTTAGGACAGTTGTTCTCCACTTGTATATAATTTCAAAGATTCCTACGATATTACAAATAGAAGAAGTGAGCTTGTGTGCTTATTGGTCTAGTAAAAAAACACCAAACAGTGACATTTGGACTAATGAAAGGTATTGCCTCGTCATAGAAAGCCTTGTCTTGCTTTAAGCTGTTCTGCAGGGGGAACTGTTGAAGCAAGCAGAAAAGAGGCTTGGATAGAGCTTAAACAGTTTGCAGGAGTATGTGCCATATATTTGCTCCTGCTGGTTTTGTGTCATGAGGACAGAGGGTGCCATTCAATTAAATCAAATTTCAAATCTAAAATGAATGAGAAGAAAAGAAATAATTGTCATGAACTATTATTAATGCAGCAGTTTGAAAAAAGAACCGAATGCTTTGGTGACTGTTATGGACCTTTGCAGTGTGCCCTGACTGGAATTCAAGGATTCTGTGTAAGGTAAGGTGCTTCAAGGTTCTCACTGTCAGTGGTGCACTGCTGTTCCCTAACACAGCTATTGTGGGGTTGTGTGTTATGAAATACTGCAGGATGCTGTAGAGTCTCTGTGTTTTGGGCATAGTATTTCATGATTTTTTTCTTTCACAGGACTAAAACTCTACTGCAGGAAATAGTTTGTTTCTGGGATTCTCTTGCAGGTCAGGGTTTGGATATTTGTTTTACGCTGCCTCTCAGACAAGGGCTGTGACTTAATGGAGTGAAACAGAACAGGGGAACTTCTCTTTTTCTGTTCATCCTAAACCACTGCTATATTCTTTTCTTTTCTTCCTGCAACAGGGTTGGCTACCTTGCAGGATGTCTGGTTCGTACACTGAAGGAGAGACAACCAGATCTGGATATAACCCAGCGAGACATCCTCTGTGTAGAAATTGCTGGGCTTTGTCATGATTTGGGTAAGGAACACCTGAGATAGGTTACTGCTCTTGGAAAGCTAACCAGGGTGCAAAGCTGCAAGATCAGAGCGTGGGTGCTGTTTTGGGATGCTCAATGTATGGCCATATTCCAAGACAGGTTTTATCTGTTCTCTTTGGTCTGGAGTACATCTGTGGAGACAGTTCCACTTGATGAATCTGTAGCCACTCTTAGCTAGTGTTTTGTCTTGTTTCCAAATGGTGTGTAGAGTTCTGTCCTCAGTGGCTGAAGTGTCCACTTCCTTTTGTGATTCCCCCAGGTCTCTTAAAACATTTCAGAATGAAAATTGGTGTTCCTTTCAAAAACTGTAAAGATTATTTCATTCACTTCTTTTCTTCAGAGCTGACACAGAGTAATTAATATTCTCAGTGTTGCTGCAGTACTTGCCTGTGGTGTAGGTGCTGGAACTGGCTAAGTGCAATAGTACTTGAGGTATCTTAGGAAAGTGTACTTGTTCTACCTGAACCTTCCTCATAGATGATGAATAAGGAATTATGTGGATGGTTGCACTCAGAGAGTTGTGATTACGGGCTCCATGTCCAGGTGGAGTCCAGTGATGAGTGGGCACCAGCACTGTTGGATGTCTCTGTTGCTGATGGGGACAGTGGGATCAATGTGCCCTTGGGCAGTTTGCTAGCGATGCCGAGCTGTGTGGTGGGGTCACATGCTGGAGGGAAGGGATGGGGCATCCAGAGGGACCTGGACAGGCTGGAGGGGCAGAGAGTGGATTGAGAGCAGCCCTAAGGAGAAGAATGTGGGGTCATTGGTGGGTAAGAGGCTGGACAGGACTAGAAGCAGCCCAGAAGCCCCCCATATGCTGGGCTGATCCTCCAACATGGGCAGATGTGAGGGGGGGATTCTCCCCCTCTCCGGTGAGACCCTACCTGCAGAGCTGCCTCCAGCCCTGGACCCAACATAAGGATGTGGTGCTGCTGGAGTGAGGCCATGGAGATGCACTGGAGCCCCTCTGCCCTCTTGCTCTGGAGCCAGGCTGGGAGAGCTGGGAGTGTTCAGCCTGGAGGAGAGAAGGCTCCAGAGAGGCCTTAGACCACCTAAAAGGGGCTCCAAGAGAGCTAAGAGGGACTTTGGATCAGGGCTTGGAGTGACAGGACAAGGAGGAATGGCTTCATCCTGACAGAGGGCAGGGTTAGATGGGGTATTGGGAAGAACTTGTTCCCAGTGAGGATGCTGAGGCCCTGGCACAGGTGCCCAGAGAAGCTGTGGCTGCCCCTGGATCTCTGGAAGTGTCCAAGGCCAGGTTGGACAGGGCTTGGAGCAGTCTGATCCAGTGGAAGGTGTCCTTGCCCATGGCAGGGGGGTGGAATGAGATGATCTTTAAGGTCCCTTCCAACCCAAACCATTCTGTGATTCTATGATATGTCAAGAACAAGTCAGATACAGGAGAGTTCAGATCCTAAGCATGCTCAAGAAGTTTTTGCTGACAACTACGTCTCAGACTAAACCTGTGTAATCTTTATTTTTAAGGTCATGGGCCATTTTCACACATGTTTGATGGAAGATTTATTCCACTTGCTCGTCCAGATTTGAAGTGGAAGGTAGGCTTTTCACTATTAAAGTAAAAATACAAACCTGAAATTTTTAGAGGCAGAATAATTAATCTCTAAAAGAGTGCCAGTGCTTGTGAGACCATAGCAGTCATCTGGCCTTACCTTATTGCATCATTTTGATGGCTTAATTGAAAACCAGAATGTTGTCTCCTAATCTTGTGATTATTTCCTTGTTAGGGCTGCACTGATCATTTTTGGCCAGCACTGTGTCTTAAAATGTATACTGAGAGCTGTCTGCAGAATATGCTTTACAAAATACCAACTGGCAGCTTCCTTTCCAGTATAATGTTTTAGTCCAAGGCCAGGATATTCAGTACAGTGTTTAGAATGCAGACTTTCCAAAATTTTGAACAGCTTTTCAACGTTTGTTTGCTGTGAATGAAGTGCAACACAGTGCTTGCGGGCCTCTCTCTGCTTGTAATTTCTATGCAAAATCAGCTCAGTAAGCTGGTTAATATTCTGCACAGCAAAATTGATTATTTTGTCTTTTAGCATTGTAACTGCCTTGCTGCTATGTGTCAACGCACAGAATTAGCAGCTCTCTGGTGAAGAGTGTGTTTCTGGACTCTGTAGACCAGGTGATTTCCTGTTCTGTTTGATCCAAAATGATTAGAAAAGCACTCAGTGCTGCAATTCACACCAGGCTGCACATGTGCCCTGCCAGGCAGTGCTGCTGTCTTGGAGTAAAGCTGTGACACTGCAGGAGAGATGCTTAAACTATATAATACAACATTTGGATGGGTTTTCTTCACAGCATGAAACTGCTTCTGTTCAAATGTTTGAGCACTTGATCACTTCCAATAAACTAGAAGAAGTCATGAAATCATATGGTCTTGTCCTGGAAGAAGATATGTTCTTCATCAAGGAACAAATAGGAGGGCCTATAGATGAAAATGCCTGTGCGAAATCGGTGAGTCAGTGTACTGCTCCTGTGGTTATCCCAAGAAATGTCTTTATTTCACCAAAAGAATAGATAATTTTGACTTCTGCTGTATGTTACTTCTAGCCCCGTGAAATTCTGAGAATCTTGTCATGATTGATGCTGGAGGAGTGCAGTGTAGTGTTTATTTCTTGAAGTGCTGGCAGGTGTGTTAATGTGCTTACATCTCCCTGAGAATTCTTACCCAAAAGCCTTCAGATCAGAGGAAAGCTGTAGAATGTTATTCATATTAGTGAACCTCATTGGTGACTGGGATCCACTCAAAGCTACTGAAGGAATTAGAAGAAGTGCTCACCAAGGTCCTTTCCATCGTTTACCAGCAGTCCTGGGTGGTCCCAGTTGCTGGAAGTCAGCAAATGCGACCCCATGTACAAGAAGGATCAGAAGGATGATCTGGGGAACTGCAGGGCTGCCAACCTGACCTTGGTGCCAGGGAAGGTCTTGGAGCAGGTCAGTGTGAGTGCCATCATGCTGCATGTATAGGACTACCAGGGATCAGGCCCAGGCAGCCTGAGTTTAGCAAAGGCAGGTCATGCTCAGCTGAAGGGAATGAAGGCTCTACAGAGGGATCTGGACAGGCTGATCAATCTGCCCAGGCCTATTGTGTGAGGCTCCACAATGCCAAGTGGTGGGTCCTGCACCTGGACCACAACAATCCCATGGAATGGTATAGGCTGGGGGCAGGGCAGCTGGAAAGTAGCCAGGCAGAAAAGGACCTGGGGTGCTGGTTGATGGACTGTGACTGAAAATGAGCCAGGTGTGCCCAGCTGGGCAAGAGGCCAATGGCATGTGGCCTGTATCAGCCATGGTTTGGCAGCAGGTCCAGGGCAGTGACTGTCTCCTTGTGTTCAGCACTGGTGAGGCCACAGCTCAGATTCTGGGTTCAGTTTTGGACCCCTCACTTGAAGAAAGACTGAGGTGCAATGGAGCTGGGGAAGGGTCTGGAGCACAGGTGTGATGAGGAGCAGCTGAGGGAGCTTGGCCCGGAGAAAAGGAGGCCTCCCTCAGTCTGGATGAGAAAACTGAGCACTGGCAGAGATGAGGCAGTGAGCAATCGAAGCCTGGCCCAAGTGCCAGAGCCACATCAGCTTTGATGCTTGGATTTATTGCAGTAGCAAACATAGAGGCAGGGATAAGACTTGAAGAAATGAGTTTCTTCAACAGGCAAGCAAGAAGAGATGGTGGTTGTTAATCATTGCAACTCTGTGAAAGACTTAAGTCCTTTCACCTCACTTTATACTTTATAGCCCTTGTCATCTCTTCAAGGACACCCATTCAGTTGCCCCCAGAATTAAGAACTGGTAGCAGCTGAAGTCAGTGGGAGATCTGTCAGGACAATCTGGTCCTAATCAGAATTTGTATGTTGTCCCAAACAAGTAACCCACAAATGTTCACACTTGTGCATTATTTTCTGCTGCAGGAGTGGGTGGTTCTGCCATGTGTACTCCAGCAGTCCCATGGCAAACATAGGAGGCTTGGCATAGTGAAATTCAGTTTGAGATCTTATAGGAAGAGGACATTCATTTGCAAAATCGACAAGTTGATTTTTATCCCGTTGGGCTTGTTTGCACACAGGCCTTGGTGCCTGCCACTACCGTTGATCTTGTGCTAGGTTCTTTCCCATGTCTGCCTTGTTTGGGATCTGTGCCTGTTTTCCAGCAGCACACCAGGAAGAGGAGTGCCAGACACGATGCATGGCTGCACCCTCCTGGTGTTAGGCAGGAGATTGCACCAGCAGGCTCTGCACTGGGTGCAGGCCTCTGTCATGACACGGACTATGGGTGTTCACAGACCAGACATAAATGGTGTCCTGAACATGTCCCAGTAGCAGAGCTCTTTGTGATCATGGTATTTTTATCCATGATGTGCTTTCTTCGTGCTTTTTCCATGCATTCCTGTTGCTATTCACATCAATTTTAGTATTTCTGTAGTGCAGGTAACGTGGAAGCCATGTTTGCATACAATGTTTTCCACTTTCAGAATTTCAAGGCCACTTCATGGCATTTTTTTAGAGGAAGAATCTTTACATTTTCAAGAAAATGCACAACTTGTATCTTATTATTTTGGTGTTCATTTCCTGTTTACCTCATGGCTGAATTGTCCCTTGTGAGGTAGGAGTTTAATTAGCTTGACTGTTCAAATAATTTTTGCTTAAAACATCTAGATAACTGTTTTAAAACTCTGTTGTATGAAGTTGTAGATTGCAGAAGACTGCAAGACAGTGACATGTTTGTGTGTTTAACTAATGCTCCGAGAACTAAATAATTCCAAAATTTCCCCTCTTTGTTGCTATGCTCTCTTTTTTTTGGCATTTCAAAGCTGCAGGCTTTCTTTTAGTAGAGTAATGGGTAATAAATACTTGTGTTCATGGGTTTCATTCTTTGTGAGATTCTGAGAACACAGCTGCTTAGGCCCTGTTCTGGATTTCTAAGGCCTGACAGCTTCTGGAAGCTCTTTCCTTTGTCTTTGCTACTTAGTGTTGGATGTTTATCACAGGTAAAGACAAAGTGTATTCCCACTGTCTTAAAAAAGCTGTTTTGACATTGTTGGCACACTTTAATTTCTTATTGTTTCTGATGTTTTTCTTCCCGGCTCCCCTGTCAGTGGCCCTACCGTGGTCGACCAAAGGAGAAAAGTTTCCTCTATGAGATTGTAGCTAACAAAAAAAATGGCATTGATGTTGACAAGTGGGATTATTTTGCAAGGTACAAATTTTACTTTTTATTATGAATTCCTACTGACAAAATGCTACTGTATGTACAAATATGATCATATTGTTAAACACTCTGTGGAATATTTTTAGGGATTGCCATCACCTGGGAATCCCGAATAATTTTGACTATAAGCGATTGCTTATCTTCACTCGGGTCTGTGACGTGAAAAACCAGAAGCACATCTGTACCCGTGACAAGGTGAGCAGCGTGTGGAGCCCAGGGGGGCTCAGAGCACCTGTGGGGGCACCCGGGGGAGCTGCACCCCTTGGCTTAGGGTCCTGCCCCATGCTCCCTTAGCCCAAGAGAGGGAGAAGTAGTGGCTGCTCTGAAAGCTTTTCTTAGAAGCTGCTGTTTGGGGAACTGGGGAACAGAGCAAGCCACTGTTTGAAAGGATTCGTGGCAGGTCCTGTCAGGGGAGACTCTACATACCCATCAGCTCTGCATGATCCTGCTCCAGATCTTCTGGGCAGGAGGTGGATGTGGTTTTGCTGAGGGGCTGCTAAAGGGGTGAGGGGTCCTCTTCTCTGCCAGGCTGCCTGGGGTCACTATCAGCATTCTTCTCTCCCACGGTGCCCTGAGACAGTTTCAAAATTTGGAAATTGTGAATAATAATAATTCTGTTTTATGTGTGAATGGGAGGAGGCAACTAATTTGATTGATTGATTGATAGTTTTAATTTTCCAAGTAAGACAGTGGCAAAAGTAAAAGCTGATAGGGTTTTTTTGATTCAGGAAGTTGGAAATTTGTACGAGATGTTCCACACTCGAAATTGCCTGCACCGGAGAGCGTACCAGCATAAGACTGGCAACATCATTGAAATAATGCAAGTACATTTTCCTTTCCTTCCTTTTCAATTTATTTTTAAATTCTTGAAACAGTCCATATCCATTTGGAATATTCAGATAATCAGTAAGGTGTGACATAGAATAAAAGCCGCTGCTGATTCTTGTGGAAAAACTTAGTATTTCGAGTATCATATAGAGGCTGTGGTTAACAAAGCAAACAAAACCAGAAGGAGAGTAGGACAAAAACATTCTTCCACGTGAAACTAAATTAGAGGAAAATTCCTAAAGGCCTGAGCAAGCACAGGACCAGGGTGTGCTTAAGCCATTTAAACTGCTGACAGCTGAAGTCAAATCCTTATCTGCAAGTTAGACACCACTTAGGTCAGACTGGCTGGTTACTAGAGTAAGGTTACTAACAGGGTGGAGTCATGAATGGGCTTATATAGCTCAGCTGAAGCCTGGCTTTGTGTTCATGTAATGCCAGATTTGTTCAGGACCAACTCAGCTGACTACCTACTGTTTTACCTCACTTGTTGATGTCTACAGAATTTTCCCTATAACATTATTCTTTTTACTCTTCTTGAAAATCAGAAATACTCATATGCCCAAATACCTTTTCCTTAGGGACTTGTCTGCTGGGTAACTGTCTGTTGAGTTTGGAAAAAAGGAATGGTAAGGATTACACAGTATAAGAGTGATTTGGACTTTACCTCCTGATTTAGTGATCCTCTAAAACTCAGACTAAAAATGCTCAGGTTTGACAGTACCTACATAAGAGGAGTAAAACTTATTTTTTAGTTTAGAAATTCAGTTCTTGGCTTCCCATAATTATAGCAGCCTTTCCAAAAGAGTGTCTAAGCTGGAAATGACAAGGTACATGGAATTCTAGAAGAATTTCTTCGCACCTGAAAATACTACATGTTTGTGATATGTTCCCTTTACAATGCTTTGGACCCTCTCGACTAACTTGGGAGGCAAGGAGTCTGTACAAAGGGTATGGTTATCTGTGAGGCTGCCTTCCTGCGGCTCTGGGATCATGTCACTGTTTTGCAGCGTTCTGCAATTGTCTCATCAGTGTTAAACTCAGTCTGAAGCAGAACAAATTGAACTTGGTCATTCAGCTAAAGGTTACATTCTGATCTGAACCTGTCTTCAGTAAATCTTTGTTGAAATGTGTGGTGGCAGCATGGAGATAAGAGATGTTGCAGTGAACAGTGTCTGCTGTGTGCTGGGGATACAGTTTCATCTGTTGTCTTCTGTTTACAACATACTAATTTGTTTCTTTTTTTGCCTGTTGAGCAGTGAAGTGTTTCAGAATGATGTTATCCTAAAGTCATAATTTTGTCTCAAACTAGGATTACAGAAGCTTTTCAAAAAGCAGACAAATTTTTGGAAATAAGAGGCTCTGGAGGAAAAGTGTATCAGATTTCTACAGCAATGGAAGACATGGAAGCCTACACTAAACTAACTGGTATGAGCTCTCAGCATTTTATTTTAAAGTAAAAGAGCATGAATACTTGTTAAAATGCTGGTATTACAGCTTTTGTTTACATAAGGTGGGGCAGGCCTGGGCTCTCCAATCCTTGTTCTCTCAAATCTTCCTGGGAGAGCAAGTTTAAATTATTCTTCTAGTTTAAATTATTTTTATGTTGAGAGAGAGAGAAAGAAGCACCAACGTTATGTTCTGCATGCGTTCACATTCAGCAGTGTTAGAAAGTCCTGCCCGTGCCCCGAGTTTGTTGCGTTTGTCACGAGTGGGATGTAAGTGAGCTCTAAGTGGCACT
The DNA here is from genome assembly GCA_013397895.1 of Origma solitaria. Lineage (NCBI taxonomy): Eukaryota > Metazoa > Chordata > Aves > Passeriformes > Acanthizidae > Origma > Origma solitaria. The sequence goes on along the minus strand of VZRL01000947.1, from coordinate 367,746 downwards.
GCATCTTGCTCTGTCAGGTGGAGAAGGACTGGATGTGCGTTGTGGTGTGAAGTTGTTCCCAAGGCAGGTTCCAAAGGGCTCTTGTGGGGTCTCGGGATTGCTGCCCTGCTTGCCTGCCCCTCCTGGTCTGTGCTGGGGGCCCAGCAGCGTTCCCCTGGTTGTGTTCAGAGCTGCCCTGCTGGTTCGAGGCTCTGTGTGTGCAGGGCAGGGCTGCTCAGGGCTGCTCCCAGGAGCTGGCAGCTCCTCTGGCACTGTCAGCTACAGCTCACCAGCACTTCCAAGCCAGCTTTCCTGAGTTTCCATCACCAAGCCTTAGCTGGGAAACAGGGAGACTACAGAACTTCGGACTTTGGTCCATGCATGAAGTGACAGGGCCTGAGGGCACTGTTGCAGAGAATCCTGTGTGCCCTAGCCTTTGTCATGCTAAAGGCCTTCTGCTGGCAGTCCTTCATCTGCCACAGCCATCTGCAGCCTGATCACAGAGCTGCTGCTGAGGGGAGGAGCTGCTGTCCCCTCTGTCACTTGTGCCTCTGTTCAGGGCAGGACATGGGGGGCTGGCTTTGAGGGGCAGTAGCTGTTGGAGTACATGAATTGCAGTGCTGAGCCATGGGTAGGAAAGGAACTGAGGGGAAGTGGGAAGGAAAGTAGGGAAGAAGTGCGGTGAAGTTCTTCCTGGGCTGGGCCTGTTCTTGGGGGCTGGCTGGCCTGGCAGGTCCTGCTGTCACTGCCTGCTGACCTGTGATACCTGGTGAGGAGCACAGCTCAGGGCAAGGACAGCAAGGCTGTCCCCAGCCCCTCACAGTCTGCCACAGCAAGGAGCTGCTTGCTGGGACTGTCTGTTCAGCGAGGAGGGTTGAACAGCAGGGAGAGTGATGTGAGGAATGTACCAGCATCGGATGTACACTGGAGCACAAAGGACGAGTATGTTCTCCTCTTAAATGTTCTTCCTGCCTCTAGTGCTTGCAACCTGGCCGCTCCTGAGGTTTGTTTCAGCAGTCCCTGATGAGTGATGCTTCTGTGAAACTGTCCAGTTATGAACCTCTGCAAATGATGGACCTATGTGAGGTTCTGCAGCAGAAGGTTCCCTGGCTTTCTTCCTTGGTGGGTGAAGAACCACTGTTGGTTTTTAATGTGTTGCCTCCTGATTTGGCAGCAAATCCTTTTTCTAGTAAAGTCTGGCACAGCAAAGCATTCCTTATCACTGCTGTGTTTGTGCAGGGAAGATGTTCATAGGCTTCTTATTTCCCCTGTGTTATCTGTTCTCTGTCTGAAGAGACCTGGTCTGTGGTTCCTTATGGAGAAATTCCTGGCTTTGAGCATAAAACCAGTTGAAGGTGTTTTGGTACATGTCTCAGAGGTTGCTTCTGGAACATGTTGGGAGCTCCTCAGGCCGGTTGCTGCTCGGATGGGACCTTGCAGGGCTCTGCTTGCAGCAAGTGTCGAAGCTGCCCAGGTGTTCCTGGCCAGGGAGTGCAGGTGTGGGCTGTGCATCAGGCCAGCAGCAGCCTCCCAGCAGCAGACTCTAGGACAGCCAAAAATAACCTTTCTGCTCTGGAACCACATCAAAAGAAACCTGCCTTGCTCCGAACTGGTGGTGGGAATCTGATTGCACGTGTCACTGTCATGTGGAGACAGGAGGGGGGACTTTGATGCTGGCATCCAAAGTCTTAGAAAGCCTGAAGGCTTCGTGGCTGTTCTTTATATTTTTTACAAGACAGAGTGCCCATGTCCTGAACCAGTTAGTGCTGGAGCTAAGGATAGTCTGCTAAACAAGACGGGCTAAATAAGCAGAGAAAGTAACTTGCAGTGTAATAGCAAAATATGTTGCCAGGGTGAGAATTGAGATAGTTTTTCTGCTAATAACCATTGTAAATCTAATGATAATTATGATAATATTGTGGCTTCTCATTGTCAGACTTAGTTCAGGCATTTCCTGAAAGTGTCCTTCCTGAACCAGCAGTTTTTCTTGTTGCATTAACCTTTGTCCCTGTGCGTGCATTTTACTGTGCCTCTGGATTGTGACATATGTAATGAAAATCAATGCAACTTTGGCAGACTTTATCTACCTGGAAATTCTGCACTCAAGTCATCCAGAACTGGAGGAGGCACGAGAAATTTTGCGTAAAATAGAACGACGTGAGTTATACAAGTTTTTAGGAGAGACTCGACCTGAATCAAGGAAGGAAGTCATAAAGGTAATGTCCTTTGGCGGAAGGTTCTGAATTTCATCCCCATAAAAATGTTCTTGAAGTTGCTGACCATCAATTTATCTCTATCTCCATATGGGCTTTGTTTGGTTTGAGGGTTGTTTTTTTTTTTTTTTAATTTGTTTCAAAAATGGAGTCAAAAGTTGTCCTCCCATCTTTAAGTAGCTGAGCCATGAAACATATTAAAAGAAATTGGGGGAAAGTTTTATCTACAAGCAGTCAGAAGAATGGCAACAGGTGGAAATTCAGAAGCTGATTATTGCAGAAGTATTTTCAGGAAAAACTTTTCTGAAAAATACAAAATTTTATAAAAGACTGTTACAGTCCAGTGATTGAGAAGGTTATTACATCATCTGATGTTCATGAAAATTTCAAAATAATAAGGAACACATTTGCTTTGAATCATCATTTGTGTGCTTTGCTTTGAGAATAAACATCAAACTGAATAATAGCTGCTGAATTTCTTGGTATTAAATTCTATACTAAGCATGAGCATGGATGTACTTTTTCCAGCCTTTTTCATAAATGCTTTTCAAAGCACCCTTCAGATAGCATAATTCCTGTTGTCTTATTTCAAAATAATGGTGTATTAGAGCTCACTTCAGTTGGCTCAGCTCTTTTAGTGTGCTGTATTTGTAATACAATACAATACAAAAACAAGTGTGGTGTCAGATCATCAGTTAATTATCCCCAAATTTCAGCCATGATGGTGAAAACTTTCTATGCCCGATTTCCAGAAGTACATGTCTGTATCTAGAAACCCTTCATAAAAATAATTCAGCTCTTTTAAAGAGTAAGGTTAGAAAAGGACTGTTAGATGGTAGCTGTTCATCTTTTTGCTAGAAGAGAAGGTTTGCTTGTGTTCTTTGTCTGAGAAAAAGTAGCGTTGAGGGATTCTGTAACAGATCCTTACAAAAGCAGGAGAAAATAGGTGAAAGCAAGCATGAAATGGTTGTATATGGATTGTCAAATTTCTGCCCTTCTGAGGAGGAGGGTGGGATAGGTGGCCCAACAAATAAGGAGACAGGCTTGAGAGCAAATGGTATGAGTTCCACCTTTAAACAGTTCCTTTTAGAAGCTTGGTTAATAATAAGAAAAAATTCGTTTTGAAAGCCCAGCCAGAGGTGTTGAATCTTAGGGTATCCAGGGTGTTCTTTTTACTGGCTCACTGTTGAGGCAGTGATTATATCCAGGCAGTGCTTTGCAGCTCTGAGTGCTCAGCTGAGGAGCTGAGGGAGGATGTTTCCTCCTTTAGTGCCTGTGGCAGGAGTTGCCAGAGGCTGTGTCCCCTCCCAAGCACTGGAGGGTGGCAGTGGCTGCTCAAGACAGAGCTGTACCTGCTATGCTCCTTCACACACCACAATGTTATGTTTAGAATCCCAGAATGGTTTGGGTTGAAATGGACCTCTCAGCCTCCTGCAGTGGACAAGGACACCATGGGTTGCTCCAAGGCTCCAACTTGTGAGCCTCAAGCTGGCCAGAGCCAGGGGAACGTCCCAAACAGCTTCAGAGGTCTTAAATTCAGGCTGAGTTTCCAGTTAATGCAAACTGGAGAGGTAACTTCAAAATGATACAAACAAAGAAAGGAAGCAAATTAACATACATTCTGGTACAGGGGAGAAATAGTTACAAACAGGCTGCCTCCAGCAAGTTCCCTCCTGGCAAATTTTTCCTCTGAGCTTGCTCTCAGTCTAAATAAACTTTTCCTTGGCTTCTTGAGTCACCACAAACCCCACGCATGACTCAGCCTGGCAATGTGTGTGATTTTCTGCAATTGTCAGCCTCCTCATCTCTGCAATGAACAAATCAGCAGAAAAAAAAACCAACACAAGTTGCTCCTGGCTGAATTCCTTCCCTTCTGGACAGTCTCGTGACTACTCTGTGCTGCGCTCCCATGAGTCTCAGCTGCTGCCAGGAAATCTTGCTACTTCAAATCTTGCATCTTCCCCAGAGTACAACAGCCCTGAATAAAGGCCACAGCCTTTGAACGGGAACTCACATATTTCAGTGGACAACTTTAGTGGAATGCACCATCCTTTCCAAAGTTTGTGTAGGAGCTTGCTGCTTCTGGGGATTTTGTGGTTTTGGGGTTTTTTGTGGTTGCCTTGTGTCTTGTGGTTTTTTATGTTTCACTGTATAAATATAAAAGTTTCATTAGAGGGTAAGATCCTGCAGCCCTTCATTAAAAGTTCAGTGAAAATGTCTAGTATTCAGCTTTGGGGAACTTAATTGCAAAAGATTTGTATTGGTGAAACAGTTGAAGGTACTTATTTTCTGCTTTCATGCTTTGACATTCTGGATGGCTAACTCTTGCTCTCCCCCTGCCCCATCATCAGATGTAAAACTCCTCCTCCACAGACTGGCAGATTTTGGGTCTTCTCAACTATATAAGCTTGGTTTGTTTCTAAAAACTGGATTTTGTACTGATGGCTAAGGTGTACAGTAATTCAAACAACCAGATTGCTGCAAAGAGTCTTGTCAAACTGAGGACTTGAAAGCTTTAGTTTAATGACATTTTGTGTCACCTATTGTGTTGCCTTGACCTAGACCTGAGAATGCATAAAAAGTACTCTGAGTTACTGAGTTAATCTTTTGATTTGGTTTCTTTCAGAGTAATGACCTGGCAGAAAGCATTGCTAATTCCAAGCCCAAGAAGGACCCTCCAGATGTGGAGTTAAAGGCTGAGAATTTCATAGTCGATGTAAAGACCTTTCAGAGCGGGTTGAAGTAAAAACTTCTCAATCACAGAGGCCTTGTGTACCCTGGTGAAAGAGCAAACCCACAGGGTGTCTGTAGCTGCACTCCTGGCTCAGCTTGATGGTCTGCAGGCAGTGAGCTTCCCGTGGGAGGTTTGCTGTGGGGGAAGGGCACGGGGCAGCAGTGGGCAGCCTCGCTGGGCTGTCACCTGTACATTGCTCCTGGTGACAAATGGGCTCTCCTGTCACTGTCCTCACTCCAACAAGGAGCATTGGGGACACTCGTGGGCTTTGGGACATGGGTGTCAATGGCAGCAGTCTGAGGACCACTGGGGAAGTCAGGAAGGCAGGAAACCTGTGGGCCCACTGGGAGGGAAATAGGCACAGTGAGCTCCTGGTGTTGCACCCGATGCCCAGCAGGCACTGCTGGGTTTTGTCTGCAGCACAGAGCCCCTGCTGCCACAGCTCAGTCTGCAGCCAGCACTGGTGGGAAGGAGGGAGCCTGAGACAGAGCAGAGAGCTGGGGCAGTCTGCAGGTATCTCACAGCTTTATCCCTGTTCAGAGTTCACCCTGGGAAGAGTGAATGGCTTCCCACAGAGTGCATCATGAGTCACTCCTAAAGCACCCTTGCATTGAAGGTTCACTTAACTGGGCAAGACCGTAGCAGTTCACTGAGCCTTAAAGAATTTGTCTGGGCTTTCCCCATCCCACAAACTGATGTTGTGGAGAAGTGGGTCCCTGCAGACCATAGAAATGTTGGTGTACCAGGTGGTTGTAAATAATGTTGTCTAAACCTCATGTTTATAATTGTAAGCTCTGCCGCAGCCTCTGTGGGTTGTGTGTTTCCAGTACACTTCCAGTGCTGGAAACTGGAATGTTTCAGGGCACAACTGGGAGCTGGTCACTGTAAGTGTGAATATTCCCCTGGCAGCGTCAGAGCAAGAGGGGTGGAATAAAAGATGCAAAATACAAATACCAGATTGTTTTATTAAGTAATAATTTCTTAATTACTGTTCAATTTGATTATTGTCCTTTTCAAGAGTAAAGTGTTTAACTTGTGTATTTATTGTGAGAAAACTAGAGACAAACATTAACAAATACCATTTTCTTTGTTTTACATGCCAGATTATCAACATAGATTATGGAATGAAAGAACAGAATCCAATTGATAAGGTTCACTTCTATTGCAAGGCTGATCCTTCCAAGGCAGTCAATATCAGTAAAGAACAGGTAGGCTTTTATTTTCCTTCTGAAGAGCATTTTTACCACCTGTGATGGAAGTGATCACAGTCCTGCATGGTTATTCTTGCAGGAGTTGTGGAGAGGTGGTGGAGTCCATGGCCTGGCAGGTCTTCTGTGTGTGTTGCACTATGACAATCTAGAATCCTGGCAGCCTTTGCATATGAACAGTATTTAATTGGCATACACTGGGAGTTGGAATATCACAATTGCTTTGGATAAAACTCACGGATTGTAGTGGGGTTTCTTACTGCTTTCCTTTCGTAGTTCAAGAAATACTAAAGCTTTTTTCTGTTTTATTCCAAAGGTTTCGAAGTTTTTACCCATAATATTTATGGAGCAGGTAGTCCGGGTTTATTACAAAAGTCAGGATCCGCTTATTATTTCAGCTGCAAAACAGTACTTTATTCAGTGGTGTATGCAGAATGATTTCACCAAACCGCAGGTAACAAATTCACTTATTATATTTTTTGTTTAGAGCTCTTAATCTTCGTCTATAAGCTTGCTTTTTCATTAAAAAGTTTGGCATTCAGGCCTTGCCTTTGTGGCAGAGGCACTCACTCCTCACTCACCCAACTCCTGATTTTATCATGGCTTCCATCTGGGGGTGCTTTGGTTTCACTGAAGTAGTGCTGGAGACACCTGCAAGTGCCATAGGATCACAGAATCACGGAATGGTTTGGGCTGGAAGGGGACCTTGAAGATCACCTTATTCCAAGCCCCTGCCATGGGCAGGGACACCTCCCAGTAGATCAGGTTGGGGAAGGAGCTGCATCCTCGAACATGAGGGACCCCCCAGGAGATGAATGTTCTTAGGATGGTATACGGGCACTGAAAACTGTGTAAGGCCCGTTCTTAGGTCATTCTTCTGCCATCTGTCTTTTAGAGCAGTTGATTTCAGAAGGGCTTTTTACAAATGGATCAAGAAACAGCTCTGCCTGGTTGTGGAGTGTGGTTGTGTCCTGTAGGCAGATTGTGCTGGTTCAGACACATCCACCCTGCAGGCCCTGGTGTGTTGCCAAGCACCGCCATGTGCCTCTCACCAGCTGATTTCGGAGCTTAGGCAGCTGATTGTGTGTGTTGGCAGTACCTGAGCACAGATTAACATCTTTACCTGGCTGGGATGAGCTCTGGTGCCTCAGAGCAGCTGCTGCACCAACCTTGCTTGTTTTGGACAGTGCAAGGCACATCGCAGCACCAAGGGTGGGTTGATTGCAGCAGTGTTAATGAGCTACTGTGGTGAAGTCAGAGGAAACACTCTACTGTTTCTGTTTGTAGACCAGTGGCCAGGATAGATCCTGTTGACCTTCCAGATTTTCTGGTAATAGTTTAGGAAGAGCTGGACTGCCAATGGTGATGGCTTCTCAGATCAGCAGGGTGTTTTTGTCTCACCTCCACTGACTGCAGCAGTCTTCACCCTTGGGATGCACAGTCACCAGTGTTTATTGATTTACAAAGCTTCTGGGACCTTGGATTGGTTTTTTTCTACTAAGCCTGTGACTGAGCTGCTTATCCTCTGCTTTAGGATGGAAAGCAAAAGTGAATGTGCTATCATTAATGTTTCCTGACTTTTAATACTAGGATGGCGATGTTGTTGCCCCTCATTTAACTCCAATGAAGGAAACCTGGAATAACATGGCAGATGATGAACGCAGGAGAGCCTCAGAACCCAGCTGCAGACAAAAGCTTTCTTTTGATGAGTAATAGATTTCATTTTGGCACTAATCAGTCTGCTTCCTCAGAAGATGAGTAAACCTGAGCATCAACTCTTCTAAAAGCTGGTTGGATGGACTGGAAGAATTCACAGAACAATGCAGAAATGCATTTTACAGTACAGAATGTTTTAATGTAGATACTTAAAGTGCATATTCCAAATGCACTTCTATAAAACAACTTATTACAACAGAGTAAACTCAGTTCTCATTTGTTTTTGAATGTATTGGCACTGTGTAGCAAGAGTAACGTAAAAAATTGCAATTCATTGTTATTACATGATTTCACTATCCCATCTAGTCCTCATCCCTTCCTTATCTGTGCTGTTCATGAGCTAGCAGAAAAAAATCCCAGCTCAGGTTTGATGGGGTTTTTGAAGGGGTTGGGGTTTTCTTAGTGCCTGAGGAAGAGAGGGATAAGTATGCTTCTGAAAATACAGTGGGGTAAAGATGATATTACCAAGGGTGGCATCTTCAAAATTAGCAAAGTTAATTTCATGGGAAAAAAAAAAAAAAAAAGGAAGTGAGAGGGGAATCCTTTGATAATCAAAGATTATTTTTCTGGTATTCAAAAAGCTGATGCGGGCCTCTTGCTACAAGTGACCACAATTTTTATTGAAGTAACAATGCATTGCAGTGCCATGCAGTCTTTTATTGTTTTATTGTGTATTTTTGATACATTGAATGTTATATTTTTTACTGTCTTACCTGCAAAGACTGCTCAAAAGGCCCATGGTGTGAGTGGCTGCAGGAAGGCCGAGCTGCCCAGGTGTTTGCCAGGGCACAGGTGTGCAGAGGTGCTGCAGGCTCTGCCAGCAGGGTGCTGCCCTGGCTCTGCCCATCCTGCACCAAGTGCACCTTGGCTCTGCTTTACACTGTGCTGGGCAGACAGGCTCATCAGGAATCCCTCCATTCTTGTATCCTTGCCCTATTCTCCTGGTTCTCATGGCTGTCCCTGTGTCGTTTTTCTCTCTCCTGTTGATCTGTGTGGGTTCTTACAGTTTTCCTGTACTGGCAGTACTGGTGTGGGTGTTCTGAGTGTCTGACCTGTTGAATGAGTGACTGAGGAAGACCATTTTTCTCTCATCTTTTACTCAGGTCTAAGAGGAAGGCTGCTTTCATTAAATGAAACCTAAAAGCTTGAAGAAGTCTGACCACAAAACTAAAAACACAAAGTAAAAGGTTCAGTAATGCTCAGGAATTGGAGTGAACTGTGGCCTTTCTATCTGGAATGGGGAGAGGCACTGAGCACTTCACTCGGGCAATGAGGTATGGGTGGCCAGGGTAGGTCCTGAAAAATAACCCAGTGGGAAGGTGCTGTGAGAGAAGTCCAGAACTCCTGTCATGTCCCCTTCGCCCTTTTTATCCTGGGAGCTGATGCTGTTAGAGGGAGGGAGAATGAGTATCCATGTGTATCTGCTGCTGTCTTGTCTGCCTGTGCTCATGTTTCCTGTCTAACAGTATTTCAGACCTGCAGGTGAACCAGGTGACTGTTAAAAGGGCTTGTGACCTCTTTAAAAGCTTTCAAAGAACTTAACTACTCTTCAAGAAACAGAGTGAAGGCATTTATCTCCCTTGTCTGCATAAGATCGAGTATTATTCTGATATAATTTTGTAATTGTTGATTTGCTTTGTTTTGAATTTGTTACTAACTGTGCACTTTATACTTGGGAAAGATCTTTTGCTTATGTTAAACCAAAAGTTTATACTTAACATTAAGTTCTGAGAGCATTTTTTTTCTCGACATGTTCATCTGAGCCTCTCTGAAGAATAAATTTATAAACGATGATTTTACTATTCTTTTAAAGAATTGCAGTGTGTGGACTTTATTAAAAACGCTCTTACTGCACCGTTCCAAACAGTTTCTACCTGCTGTCTGTGGAAGAGCTTCCCTCTGGAAGAGGTTCTGGTTCACATCTCCGAGAGGGCAGTAGGGCCAGGGCTCCGGAGCCTGTGCCAGGAGATCCCACCTCTCCTTGTGCACAGTGCAGCCTCCTGGCCCTGCCCATGCCCTGGACAGTGGCCACCCCCAGGGGCCAGGGAAGCTTTAGATGCTGCTCCAGATGTTGGGGGGAAGGGAAAGTGAAGTCATGCCTGACCAACCGGGTCACCTGTGCTGAGATGGCTGTGCCGGGACTCAGGGGAGAGCAGTGGTGGTGTCAGCCTCAGCGAGCTGCTGAAGGGGCTTGGGGTGAGCAGGCAGGGCTGCTCTGAAGCCTGGCTGGAGGGCTGTGCTCAGAGTGTGGTTGTCAGTGGTACAAGTCTTGTTGGAGGCCAGGAACAGTGGTGTACCCTGGGGACGGTGCTGGGCCCAGTCCCAGAGGTCCATTGCTGGTGGATGGAGTCCACCCTCAGCACATTTGTAGGTGGGGAGAGGTGGCTGATACTCCAGAGGCATGTGCTGCACCCAGAGGGATCTTACCAGGCTGCGGAAAGGCTCTGACAGGAACCTTCTGAAGATCCCCAAGGCGAAGTGCAAATTCCTGCACGTGGGAAGGGTCATTTCCTTCACCAGGATGTGCTGAGGCCACCCATCCGAGAGGCAGCATGGAGGAAAGGATCCAGGAGTTCACCATGAGCCAACAATGTGCAACAACTGCTCTTTCAGCCAAGTGTTCCAGTGGTGTCCTGGACTGCCTGAGGCTGAGTACTGCCAGCAGGTACAGAACCCTTCCCATCTGCTCCACACCAGTGAGGCCAGCCCTGGAGTGCTGGGCCCAGAGCTGGGCTGCTCACTACAGGAGACAGGGACAGAGTGCAGAGAGTCTGGCACAGGGCCATGAAGGCGATGGAGGGACTGGAGCATCTGTGCTGTGAGGAGAGGCTGAGAGAGCTGGCACTGCCCAGCCTGGAGCACAGCAAGCTCAGGACGTCTCATCCCTGTGGATAAAGAGCTGGGGGGAGGGTGCAGAGGGGACGGGGCCAGGCTCTGCTCAGCGGTGCCCAGGGACAGCCCCGGGGGCCACGGACACAAACTGGCACACGGGAAGGGCCCTCCGAGCTCAGGAGACACTTGTGCACTGTGAGGGTGGCCGAGCACTGGTGCAGGTGCCCAGGGAGGTGGTGCAGTCTCCATCCCTAGAGAGACTCCAAAGCCACCTGGACACATGCTGGGCAGCCAGCTCTGGGTGGCCCTGAGAGAGCAGGGGGCTGGGCAAGGTGACCTCCAGAGGTGCCTCCAACCTCACCCAAACCAGAGATCGTACCCCAGTAGCAGAGAGCTGTGTGTCAGCAAGGGTTGAGGAGTGCTGGGAATAGGAAAGGGTCCTGATGGACACAAGGGTGAGGGCCTCAGGGGGCTGGTGCTGTGCAGCCACTTTCAGCGGGGAGCACTGGGTGGCACCAGGGCACAGGGGCCAAGTGCCATGAGTTGGGGGCCCTGAAGGGCTGCAGTGGGTTCCAGGCATGTGCCACTGGGGGTGTCCAGGACTGTGTGTGGGTATGGGGGTGGAGGGGTCTGTGCCCCTAAGGGCACCCAGTCAGAGGAGCTCTGGACAGCAAGCCAACAAGCCAAACCCATGGTCATGGGGCACGGGAGGTGAAGAGGTTGAGCCTCATCAGTGGCATGTAGCCTTGGGAAGGATGTGGAGGAGCAGGAGAGTGATCTGTTTTTCGTCCGAGAAGACTCAGAAAAGGAGGGAGACAAACCTCCTTGATCCTCATTCGCTCCTAAGGAATAGGCTCTGGTCCTCACAGGGTGACAGAGAGAGTATGGACTCTGCCAGAGCAGGGATGGCTCCCTGAAGAAGTGTCCCAGGCTGAGCCCCCACACTTGCTGTGGCCACACAGCCCAGGCTGGGACAGGAACACGTCCCTGTCACAGCTCCCAGCCTGCTCCCCACCATGGGCCCTGCATAACTTCACAGAGCCATTCAACACTTCCAGGGCAAGGCTGAGACCATTTATTGAGGAGTGGTGACTGTACTACCTCCACTGCTGCCAGGGCCAGCCCTGGGGGCAGAGGCTGCCTGGGTGTCGTGGTTTGACCCTGGCCAAATGCCAGGCACCTATGACATCTGCTCTGTCCTCTCTCCCCTGCCACAGATGTGCAGAGGAGAGGGAAAAAAGTTAACACGCACACACAAGGCTCATAAGTTGAGATAAAGAGCCGGGGGAGGACACACTAAGGGCAAAACAGGATAAAACCTTTCTCAGTACTGCCAGTGTCACTCTGCTCTTGAAGCTTCCTCCTCCATGTGGGGCCCTGCTGTGCCCTGCTCTGCCATGTGCCCTCCTTCTGAGGCGACTCTGCCTTATCCCAGCCAGGTGGGTTGGGGTTGGGGTGGGTTTAGGGTTAGGGTTAGGGTTAGAGTTAGTTGTTCTCTGCCATTGTGGGCCCATGCAGACCCTCTGGTCTGCTCAGCCTTATGCCAGCAGCGCTGCACAGCCTGAGATCCCACTGCTGTTTGTCCCCATCACGCTGCCCTACCTACTGTTGTTTCCCCATGAAATGGGAATGTTGGTGGGGACAGGTCGAAGGAGGCAGGGGTGAGGCTGGTTCCATCCCACAGGCCCTGTGGGTGCTGTCAGGGAACAGCTGTGCCCGAAACTTCGATCCGAAGCATTCCCTCACTAGCACCTCTTTCCTTGAGTGTCTTTGTTGGGGTCAGGCCAGACCCCACAGTTCCAGATCCTGGATGCAGAACTCCTCCTGGTGCGAGAGGGTCTCATTGTCGAAGGTCTCGCAGGGTTGGCTGCCCCCGTGGTGCAGGTCCTCGTCCAGCCACAGCCCAAACCTACCGCTGGGAATGTGCCAAGAGCATGGTCAGCTGGGACCTGCCTCCTTCATGGCTGGAGACCCCTCAAGCCAACTCCTGGGGGACCAGCCACCTCCCATCCTCACTTCCTGTCCTCTGAAGTGGGGATGAGACCGTACAAGCAACTGCCCCCAGTCTGACGTGGTGCCTGCAGGCTTGGAGCAGGCAGGGAGTGGACTGGGAGCGGGCAGCCCTGCCAGCAAGGAACAGCGTCAGGGAATGAAAGGGCAGTGCTGCTGGGCAGCTGGTGCCTGTTTTGGGGTCCAAACCACCCCCACGTGCCTGGACCCAGCTCCACATGATGGGTCCTGAGCTCTCATCAAGGCTCTGGTGGCCTTCGGGGCTGGTGGCCTAGTGAGCAGCTGAAGCTGCCGGCGCAGTTCCTACCTGCCCCCACCGACCATCAGCAGGTTCATGTCCCCGTTCACGAAGAAGTCGTTCCTGCCTGTCCACCTGAACACCTGCATGGGGACAGCGCTCAGTTGGGACTGTGGGCTGGGGCACAGTGTCCCAGCTGGGGGCTGCTAGGCCAGGCCGGCTCTGCTCAGCCTCTTCATGTCCTGTAGCTCCAGAAGAACTGGCTGAGCCTGTGGTCCTGATCCATCCCTGCCAACAGCCCTGTGGGCCCTGCCAGGGGACAGCTGCCACCACGAATGCCCCATCACACACACAGACCCCCAGTGGTGCCAGAGATGTGGCTGAGCTGCCTCCCCATCCTGCCAGCCCCGCACTGGGCTGCGACTGCCCTGCCATGTGAAGTGACCCTGGTGACACTCTGGGCAGGGTCCCCTTGCCTGAGCCTGCCTCCCTGCACTCTGCCTGGCATTTGCCTTCTCCCCGCAGCCCTGGGCAAACCTGGGGGGCTGCTGCCAACAGGATCCCCTGGCTGCTGTCCCCACGTCCGGCCAAGTGCAGCCACGTCACCCCAGACCCCCCCAGCACTGCGGGGACACCCAGGCATGGCCTCAGGACATGGCCAACCTCCTCTCCGGGGTGCCCTACGGCTGTCAGCCTGCAGCCCCACCTTCAGCTCGGGGCAGAAGGAGAAGAGGAAGGTCTCCCCCGTGCCATAGAAGCCGCTGCTGCTACGAATGGCGCTGGCAGAGAAGGCACCGAAGGCCTGGGGAAGCAGAAGGGGACTCTCATGGGCGGCTCCCAGCGCCGGGACGTGTCCCCGTCGTGCCGGCGGAGCGAAGATGTGCCCAGGCCCCGTGTGACACGGGGCAGCCGGGCTGGGGGGGCACGGCCCTACCTGCGCCGCCGTGTCCCTGACGAGCAGCAGGGCCGGCGAGTCCGGCCGGGCCCCGCTCCGGTACAGCGTCCGCAGGCTGAAGCCGTCCCGTCCGGTGGAGTAGAGCAGGTGCCAGGGCTGCTGCGTCAGCCGGGGGGGCAGCTGGGACCCCAGCTGGGGCAGAGCGGCCTCAGTCGGGGCTGAGCGGCTGAGCATCCTCCCCTGCCCCAGCACCATCCTGAGAGATGTCATTCATTGTCCTCCCGAGAAGTGTCCCCAAGTACCCTCCCGCTAAATACCCCCCAAGGTGTCTCCTCAAGCCCCTGTCCCTCCCAGCAGCCTCCTAGGATACTTCCCTCAAGCGTCCTCACCCTGAAAACCCTTCCCGAATGGCTCAAGCATCCTCCCCCAAGGGATGCTGCTGAGGTGGCTGTCCCCAGGGACACGGGAGTGTCACCCATCTGGCCTCACGCTGGACCAGTTCCTGGTGGCACAGTGGTCATGGCTGTGGGTGCAGGGCAGGGGAACGCAAGGGGGGTGGTCCCTGTGCTGGCCGGAGCGTGCCTCACCTCGTGGATCTCCTTGTCCCGCAGGATGCTGCTGGGTGTGCTCAGCACCAGCCTGAAGGGCTCTTCTTCAGCTGCTTCTGGGGCTCCCTCCCAGCCCCGCTGCCCCTCTCCAGCAGGCTCCTCGCATCCCACGGGCAGCTCCTCCTCCTCCTGGTCGGGCTGGGGGCAGCGGGAGGTGAGCATCTCTGCGGGCCCGAGGGAGCAGCAGCTCCCGAGCCCGCCCGGTGCGGGGTGTGTCTGTCCAGGGGCTGGGAGAAGGGGCCCGAAGTCCGCCGGAAGGAGCACCAGGCTGAGCCTCCATCTCAGCTCCTGGCTGCCCGCTGCTCCCCACAGCCGTGCCACCCCTGCACGGGAACTTCAGGGGTGTATGGAACGGGAGGAGGAGGAGGAGGAGGAGGAGAAGGCAGGGGAGGCTTCTACAACTGCAGCCCCAGAAGAAGGGATGAAGCCTGGCCTTTTCCCTCTTTGCCGAAGGCCATGCTGACCCCGCAGAGCGGATGGAGTCAGGGATATGCCCTGGTCCTGGTGGGCACTGGTGCCAAGTGTCTCAGCCAGACACGTGCTGGGGATGACGGGGGGTGCAGCCCACGCCCAAGGATGAGTGGGCAGCAAATCCCTGCCCGCCACCCTGAGGGGACAAGAGGGACAAGCGAGCGCAAATCCCGGTGGCAGATCTGTCCCCAGAGTGCCTGGACCCTCGGGGGGCAGCGGGTCACAGGGGCATGTCCCACGTGTGCCCATCGGCCCCGCACCTCCCCAGCCCCGCACTCTCCCCAGGGCAGCGCCCCTCCGTCTGTCCAGCCCCGTGTCCAGCCTGGCTGGTGCTTCCCCGCACTGCCCCAGAGCTCATTCCCCTGCCACGATGGACCTACCAGGAGCTGGTAGCGGACCCGGAGCCCCCGCATTGCAGGTGTTTCTGGGGTGCTGGGACTGCGCCGCCACGGAGCCCTGGACACCGCCTCGGGGTTAATGTTCAGCCGTGCCGGCCCCTCCCTGGCCATCGCTGCGTGCCCGGGTGGGTGTGGATGCCAGCAGCCTGCCCTGGCTCAGGGGGTCCAGGATGTGTCCCCCCTTCAGAGCCAGGTTCCCCATGGTGCTGCGATGGGTGCGCAGGCGACCCCCTCCAGCCAAGAGCTTGGTGGCCCGTGGCTGCCACCTCTTTGTGCCCCGGTTGTCGCCCGGGAGCCCCGAGGCCATGCGGTGCCCTTGTTTTGGCATCACCGGGCAGGTCGCGCCGAGTTGCTCTTTGCAACACAGCTGTTGCAATGGTTATAGCAACTGCCAACTCTTGTGCGGTGGGGCGGCCCTGGCTGGGCACCAGACACCCACCAGAGCCTCTCTCACTGCCCTCTACAGCTCGGCAGGGCAGGAAAAATTAACAAAAAGTTCATGAGTTAAGATAAGGATCGGGTGAGATCCCTCATCAGATACTGTCAGGGCAAAACGGACTCAAATTAGAGACGTTAACTGAATTTATTGGTAACAAAATCAGAGCAGGATAATGAAACATAAAATAAGACCTTAAAAACACCTTCCCCACACCTCCCTCCTTCCCAGCTCTGCCTCCTCCCCTCCAGCAACGCAGGGAGACGTGGAATAGGGGTTATGATCAGTTCATCACCTGTTGTTTCTGCTGCTGCTCAGGGAGAGGAGTCGGAGTCCTTCCCCTCCTCTGGCGCGTGCTCCTCCAGGGGCTGCAGGTGGATCTCTGCCGTCCATGGGCTGCAGGGGCACAGCTGCCTCACCATGGGTTTCCCCACAGAATCCCAGTGGAATCTCAGCTCCAGCTCCTGGAGCAGCTCCAGCCCCTTCTCCTGCCCTGCCCCGGGTGTGTGCAGGGCTGTTCCTCTCACAAGTTCTCACTCTGCTCTTTTCTGAGCACAATTATATCTGTGCAGTAACTTTCCTCTTCTACTTAAATCCCTGATCCCCAATGTGTCACCCACATCTGTGCTGGGCTGGGCCTTGGCCAGCAGTGGGTCCATCCTGGAGCCATCTGGAGCTGGCTCCGTTGGACACAGGGGAAGCTTCTGGCAGCTTCTCACAGAAGCCACCCCTGGAGCCACCCCACTACCAAAACCTGGCCACACAAACCCAGGACGGGAGGCCCTGGTGGCACATTGCCCTCACTCCCAGAGGGCCAGCCTGGGACTGGCAGCTAAGGGAGGGAATCCTTGGCTGGGTGACCCACCAGCTTCAGGGGCCTCTGGAGAAGCCCCTGCAGACCAGGGAGGAGGTGCAATTTTCAGTGCGGCCCCTTCTCACTGATGCCACCCCCAAAGCACTCAGCCTGGCCGTTAGCCTGTGGGTCCAAGTGTAACAATGCTCCAACTATGCCAATCCAGGACTTCCTGCGTGCCTTGGATGGTGGCATGGTGGCCTTGATGCCTGGCCCAAACCCTGGGCCCACTGCACTCATTTTTGGGTTGTTCCTCATCGCCATGGCAGGGCCATTGCAGCCCTGTCAGTCCTGGTGGGTGTTCAGGTCATTGTGCTGCCAGGCCCTGATGGCAGTGGGAGTTTGGGGGTGCCTGGCACAGGTGGCAGCTGGACCCTGGCAAGACTCAGGGTGGGTCCAGGAGGTTCTGGGAAAAGACTTCCCCTGGGACTCCGATCCGGAGCCAGGACAGTCCCTCCCTGAGCTGCCTTGGCATTGCCATCCACGTCCCTGTCCCTTCCACACCCCTATGCCTGCCAGCGCCTCTACTCCTGTCCCATCCCTGCTCCTGGCACCATTCTTCCATACCCCTCTGATTCTGTCCCTGTCCTGTCCCTTTATCCCTTCATTGTCCCTGCCTTTGCCCCGTCTCTACCCTTGACCATGCTTCTGTCCCTGCCCTGACCCTGTCCTTGCTCACACCTCTGCCCTTGCTCCTCCCCTGCCCCAGTGCTCAGCCCTTACCTTCCTCAGGACTGCATGAGTCCAATTTTGGAACCTGCACCCCCAGGAGATGCAGATGGACCCATCCCAGGGTCCTCCCAGGAACAAACCCAGCTGCTGCAGAGGACAGGGACACTGCCTGCAGCCCTCAGCTCAGTCTTGTCACCGTGTCCCTGCTCATGGTGAATGATTTCTGGCTATGTGGGAAGAGGGACTGTAAAATGGGCACTCCCAACAGCTCCCTCCAGTTAGTCACCCTCTCAATTTCTGCTACACTGCTGCCAGGTTAGCTGTACCTATCTGGCCTTCCCTAAAGCCAGAGGGTGTCAGCCTGCCCCAAAAACCTATTTACTTTTTGGTCACTTGTTTTGCCCCTCACCCGTTTACTATCAACTCCCCTTCCACACCTCCCCTCTCCCTCCGGTCCCCTCACAGCCACAGAGCACACGAGGTGTCCAAAACACAGTTTATTTTACGCTCCTTGCCCTGCTCCGCCGGGCCGGCCCCAGGCCGGGGCTGGGCTGGGCGCAGCTCCACCCACCAAAGCGCCGACAGCAGTGCAGTAAGGCAAAAGTTTGAATTGTCCGGGAAGAAAGATCTGTTTACAGACCTGCCTGGGCACATCCACCTCTCAGCTGCTTCGTACCAGGTGCAGTTTGGTTTCCATATCACATTCCCAACCCTTCAGACATCCCTTGGGAGCAGCGGTGATGCTGGAGGCGGCTGTCACACTGTGATCACTGCATCTCAGTGCCACCACACGGCCAGCAGAGCTGGTGGCTTCACCCCAGAGTGTCACATTCAGGGGGCAGCAGCAGCAGCTCCAAGGTGAGCAGGTCTGAGCACAGAGAGGAGCAGGGGGGACCAGGGGAGCTGATTTAAGGGAGTCCCCATGCACAGCCATGAGCCCAGCACTGACTGGCATGGGGGGTGACACAGACAAGTGCACATCCAGTAGTGATAACCAGCTGTGGAACAACTCCATAAGAGCCGTGGCTGAGGCTTCTCCTGGATTTGGCCTTACAGGAAGATTGTGACACCTCCTGGTCCCGGCTGCTGCCCCAAGTGATCACAGCAGCACAGTGTGAGCCCAGCACTACCCAAGAGAAATTGGGAGCAGTGGGAGTCCATTTCCTCAGTAGCGTTCCTTCTGAGACCTGCAATGCCTCTGTGCAGCTCCTGGCATGGAAGTCTCTGTTGCTCCAATGGGATAGAGCTGTTACCTGGCACCCACTCTGCCCCTGCTCCCCCTGCAGCTCTGGTTCTCACTTGTGTTTGAGTGCTGAGGTTACCACGTGTGGCAGCAGCTCCAGCAGTCCTCCAAGGTCGCCATCCTTGGTCACCCAACTCTTTCACAGCACCCACGGTGACTGAGCATGTGGGATTCTTCCACAACAGCAGAAACACCAGGAAATGGAATCTGCAGTCAGGGCTGGGGCACCAGCTACCCAGAGACTGCCTTGTGCCAAGCAGGAGCGTTACTGGTCAAAGCAGTGAAGGGAGAGATTCCAGGAGAAGCAAACATCTCCAAGAAGCAGTGGGGGAAAACAGTTCATGGTCTGAGCTCCAGCCCTGGGTTTAACCCAGACACTCTCTCATTCCTGGACTGCCCAGAGCTGATGGCTGAGGTCGCAGTGAAAAGCACAGCTGAGGGGGGAGGCACTGCAGCTCTGACAGTCTCTGTGCTGGGCCCACAGCTCAGGGGGGTACTCCCAGAACCTCAGCCCTTTCTTTCAGTAGGTACCATTCCCAAAGTGAGACCTCATCCAGGGAGCCTTCCCCACCCACCCAATGTATCCCAAGCTTTGCACATTCCTCAGAGTGGTCCATGTCCCAGGAAATGGTGGCACAATCCTTATTTCAAAACGAGCATGGCCTCTGTCCCGTCCTGCCTTGTCAAGTGGAGTCCATGAGTGAGGTAGTATTCCCGCCGGAGGAAGGCATAGAAATAATCCGAGATGAGCAGGATCTGTGGAGTGAGACAAGCAGACACATCAGTGGTGCTTCAGAGCAAGGAGTCAAGACAGACACGTGCTGCTGACAGACCCTGTTGGGGTTAAGCAGTTCCTGGGCTGCTCAGCACACGCTGCCAGAGGAGCCACTGTGACCCTGGGAACACCTTGTCCATTCCCTCACCGTGTTAAGCCAAGGGAGACTCGCAAACAGTAGCTCCATAAACTGGCCAAAATGTATGACAATGGCAGGTCCAGCTGTGCCACAGCTACATAGACCATCTCAGCCGCACCTGCAGGACTCCTTCTATTTAAGTGCTGTCACAGAATCACAGGGTCATTTTAGTTGGAGAAGACCTCTGTGGTCACTGACTCCAGCCTGTGCCCGATGCCCACCTTGTCCCCCAGCCCAGGGAACTGAGTGCCATGTCAAGTCATCCCTTGGACACCTCCAGGGATGGGACTCCACCACCACCCTGGGCAGCCCCTGCCAAGGCCTGACCACCCTTTCTGTGAAGAAATTCCTCCTGATGTCCAAACTGACCCTCCCCGGGCACAGATCAAGACTGTTTCCTTGCATCCTGTCCCTTGTTCCCTGGGAGCAGCGCCTGACCCTGCCAGGGCTGCACGCTCCTGTCAGGGAGCTGCAGAGTGAGAAGGTCCCCCCTGAGCCTCCTTTGCTTCAGGCTGAGCCCCTCCCAGCTCCCTCAATTGCTCCTGGTGCTCTTCTCCCTTTTCTGGACACAATCCAGCATGTCCTTCCTGAATGGAGGAGCCCAGAAATGGACACAGCACCTGAGGTGCCTCACCAGTGCCCAGCACAGGGACAGTCACTGCCCTGGTTCTGCTGCCACGCCATGGCTGGTACAGGCCAGGTGCCCTTGGCCTCTTGCCCACCTGGGAACACCTGGCTCATGTTCAGCTGCTGTTGATCAGCACCCCCAGGGCCTTTCGACTGGGCACTTTCTAGCCACTGCCCCAAGCCACTACAACTTTGGTTGTACTGAAGCACACAGTGGGACTGCTCCCATGCCTGAGAGCCCTGAGGTCACAGGAATGGGTGACAATGGATTCTCTAAAGCTGCCACCTAGGGAAGCTGTCTTTGCTGGGGCAGGCTGGGCTGTGGTAAGGTCAGTAGTGCCATCTGTCACTTAGCCTCTTGCAGTGTGACCTTCCCCCAGAACTGCTACCCTCCTCCATCTGGAAACAGGAGCACATAACTAGAGCGGAAAACCTTTACAGTGCCAGCCTAAGCTGGCAGTTTTTGTCCTTGTGCCCAGATGCCACTTAAAGCATCGCTTTGGCACTATGTCACCTGAAGTGTGTGGCAGTACCAAGGGCACAGAGGGAGGCACAGTCAGAGCCTGCCTGGGTTACTGTGCAATACAGCACAGAAAAACACAGCAGCTGCTGCAGAGGCTCAATGACAGGACAGGAGGGGATGGAGGACCAGGTGGAGACTGGGAGAAAGAGAAACAGGGCTGCAAACTGCTGAGGTCAGGGGAGAAAGTGTGAAGGAGAACAGACCCAGGGAGAGGGAAACAGCCATGATCTGCTTGTTTTGCTGAACTGCTGACAGGCTCCATCAGTGCAGGTGATTTTACCTTTAACTAAACTTCTCTGCAGATGTCTAACTGGGAAAAGAAAGAGCTGAGGTGGGTGGGGATGAAGGCTAGGCCTTTCTCACAAGGAAATCAGACAAGAGATTTTTGCTGTCTGCATTTACAGAACACAAGACCTTGCAAGATCTGCTATGACTTTCTCAGGTAGGAATTAAAATCATCTTACAATATCAACAACTGCCATCTCTACTTAAAGTTTTGCTATTCCTTTCATTCCACAGCAGGACATGTAATGAACCACTCCCAGTTTCCTATCATCCTCTCTTAACCGAATCCCTATTCTCACTCTATGCAGTTTCTTTCCGTTTCACCAAATAAGTGTTTTGCCTGTTTATCAAGGGTACAAGCAGGTGATTTTCTGCTCCTGGCCAAAGTGCTCCCCTGGCTTTACGAGAAGCAGACAAGCATAAATGGCTGAGGTACACTCACTCAAAATAAAGGCAATTTTAACACGAAATGAACATTCTGCTCACCCACACGTGAAAGTGCCCCAGGGCTCAGGTACATGACAAGCAGCACAGAGAAGGGGAAGGACTTAGAAAAGGTTGCAGCACCTGTGTCCGCCGAGTTCCACCCTTCAAGGGTGCTAAGCTTTGCTTTCCCTAAGGCCAGTGGAAGTCATGTATCCAGAATGGCCTCAGGAAAGGCAGGGAGGACAAACCCTGCCATCACTGGGACCCCACGTGTTCCCAGGTGTCTGAACAACTGGTGCCACGTCCCTGTGCATGGGCAGGTGTCATTTGTCTGTTTTCTGGCCCCACTGCTGCTGCCCCGAGGTTTTTCCATTTCTCCTCCTGCATTCACTTGTGCTTGGTCCTGCTATAGTGAGATGCTTTTCCTCTGCCACTAGCAACAGAGCACAGAACCTGCAGTCAGCCAGGCTGGATTGTTAAGCTATAGCTCAAATACCACAAGAACTCCTTCCCATTAGTATGCCTGGGGTTGAGAAGCAGGCAGAATCCAGGAGGAGAGCCAGGAAAATGCTATGCAGGACCACACAGGATGCAAAGAGCCAGCCCCACCCTGCAGAACTCACTGCGGCTGACAGGCCACCCCATCCAGAGCCTGCCCACAGTACAGCTTCATTTGCCTCGCTCTACTGACCTGCCCTATGTTGAAAGTCAACGTGATGGCATAATAAAAATTGGAGTTGGCACTTCCTGCATAAATCCATAGATGCCACAGAACGGGAAACAGGAAGGAGCAGAAAATGAGCACACACGACAGGATGAAGATGTTCCGGAGGACTGCAAAAGAAAACCAGCTGTTAAAATGATGTATTACTGAGCAGCCACAGTCACACAACCAGCAATAGTATTTAGGGTGTGTGCAGCGGTGAGCGGCTCTTGCCAACTCATACTTCCCCTCCAATAACCTTCCACTGGTTGCTTTAGTAACTTCCTGGCTAGTGTTTATAAGAAATCTGCTATATCTCCCTTCAAGGTAAATACTTCTGCCTTTGCAGCAGTGTGAAATCCCCATTTGCAGCTCTTTCCTTCTAGGTCCTGCTTCCGAACATTCTTTCTTGGATAACTTTGGCTTTTTGATATCTACACTACAGTAAGCAGTAGTCTAGACAGGGGGCTTTCCAGGAAAGCAGCATCCCAATTGGGAGAGCACAGCATGTTAATCCCTTGCCTCATGCTATAAAGAAGGGAAAAAATGAACCTGTGGGTCACAGGAAAAGAGACTTCCTTGGGAGGTGGCAAGGAAATGAATGCACCATAAAAGGAAGAAACTCATACAGGACAAAAACACTGACCCATGACCTCAGGAGATGCAAGAATCCATCAGTCTGTCTGAGTACGTGTCAGGTGGGCAAAAACCAAACACAACTTTGTCTAAAAGAGCTGGGAACTACCAGGCCAGGAGAGATTTCGACTTCTGTGAAGTGCTTATGCCTGTCCTTTGGCAGCAGTGCCATAATCCATCCTGACGCTTGTGCTGCTGTGCTTGGCTGCAGCTCAGCCCATGCGCATTACTCTGCAGCTGAGGGCAGTTGATGTTTCAAGAGCATTGTCACATCCAAACCTCTTCACACCTCTTCTAAACCTCTGGCTCAATAGGTCTGCTCACACACTGGGGTGGGAGCATGTGACAGATGACTGTCCCTCTCACTGCATGCTTGCAATGTGCAGCTGAACTACACTGAGCGAGGACTTCTCAGGAGTTCATCACCTGCTACAGCTGTGACATGCTCAGGGCCAGCCTGTGGCTTCCTGCCCTGTCTGATCACAGCTGCCTTGGCCTCCGCTCTCCTGAGCCTGAGACCCACAGAGCAGATGGTCTCCAAGTCTCCTGACCCCTGATTATGTCTCCTACAACAGGCAGGTGAGCTGTCCATGACCACATAGCCTGGCTTGGACAAGGCTGCAGTGAAAGACCCGGACAACATGGCACGGCTGGTCAAAGCAGTTGGTTTAAGCAAGAAATGCCAGGAAAAACACAGCACTTCCAAATGTCCCCATGCAAGCAGATTCTACAGACTGAGCCTGAGAATCCACAGGAAGCTCTCTGGTGATTTTAAGAGCTAAAGAGGGTCTTTATGAAGGATTTAAGAAAAATTGGACAATTGCTTGGAGTAATTCAGTTACTTTCACTCTAAGCAAACAAGCAGATGCAAAATGAAGCATGGCTGCGAGATGCAGCATTTTAAGGCTGGGGGACTCACCAATGGCAGGAGCACTGTTCAAATTACACAGCCTTAAATGGGAGTGAAGCATCTGGAGGACGGATGTACTTCAAATAAGCCACATCCCTTGTGCAGGAGTGTAAAAAATTAATCTTCAGAACAAGATGGAGAGGGGGGAAGGTAAGGTACAAGTGAAAATTCTCTCCTTGATCCATTTCAACCCTAGTCCTAAAGACATGCTAGGGACTGTATCACCAGAGGGAAAAAAACCCCCTCAAAATCCAGCCTTGCTCTAGGCACCCCACAGGCCATGAGAGCCTGTGAAATTGGGCCTGGTTTGGTTTAGTGGTGACCATTTAGTTTAATTATTTGACAGGCCCTTTCCCGTTCCAGATAAAGAATAATCCAGCACAAAGAACTCACATCTGTAAAGGTGGCTCCAGACTGGGAGGAAGGCCATGTACAGTGCAACATCTCCCACAGTGGGATAGGACTTGAAGATAGAAATGATGGCGAGCTGGACAAACATGAAGAACACAGGGTGGTCCCTGGAAGGGAAAACAAACAAAGGCTAAGAGGATGCAGTAGGGTCTCTGGAAACTGCAAATAAATATCAACAAGGGCACGAATGTGCTGTGGGATAGGCTCAAAGAGGCTCCTCCAGCCCTGTTCTCTCCAGACAAGGCTCTGAGTGCTGGGTGGGGTAGAGAGAGCTGCCCTACAGAGCAGCACGGTCAGGGGAGGCACATCTGCCACAGCCCTCACCCAGCAACCTCCCTCAGCACACATTTACACCTGCACATGGGTCACCTGCACATTTACACCTGCACAGGGGCCACCTGCACTGCGCCTCCCCAGCTCTGCCTTATTCAGCAGAAGCAATCAGCACCTGCTCTCTGACAGTGATTTGGGGAAACCCACAGTTACCCCTCTGGTACACCTGATGTATGAAAGGACAAAGGACAAGCTAATGGAGAATCAAGGCCTGTTAAGGGGTGGTTTTATCAGAAAGAAGTCATGAAGTCCAATGAGAAAGTCCCCAAGTTTCCACTTTTTTTCTGACAATGAAGAGCTTGAAGTTCCAGCCAGTTCTTGCTTTCTGACTACAGTGGCTTATGCTGGCAGGGAGCAGGTGCTTCTACAGCCTTCATTTCTGCTGCCTCTTTTGATGCTTGCAACATAGAGTTCCACTGCAGAGCCCAAGTCACCCTATTTAAGAGGAACAGAACTGAAACTATGGGAAATGAGGAGGACAGGCCCTGTTAATTATGTTTTTCAGGCTTGTAGATCAAGACATCCTACTTCAGCCTTACACTGGACAACTTAAGAGTAAAAAAAGTAGCAAAGAAACACACTCATACTTACTTTAACTTTATTGCCAAGGGAATGGTGTAGAAGAACACATTGATTTGAAACACACATACGAAGAAAAGACTAAAATGTTCAAACATCTCTGCAAAGAAGTACCAGAAAAGGCCAATATTGGGTGTCAGGTCAGGAACAGAAAGGCTGAAATTTGAAAAGAAAGTCAGAATAAATTGTTGTTTTTTGCTGCCATGCTTCTGTTGCATTAATTAATCATTGTGTGCTACTGGATGGAGGACCTAAATTGTAAATCCATGAAAGATAAACCAAAGGGCTGAAAATGTGGAGAGCAGGTTTAAATCCTGCTGAGGAATCCTTCCTGATTTCCCATCAGGATTTAAACCATTCCCAAACAGACATTTCTCCAGAGAGCAATATTTCACAGCCATGGCAGCTCTACAACCAAATCCATTTCCAATCACTCAGTGGAAAACATCTCCTGTCCTTAATATGTGCTGTTATTTATTTAACAGAAGTTGGAGCTGTCTAATGGCTGCTTTCCTCCACATATTCTTTCCTTTCTTTCACTGCCAGTAAATCACAGACCCCACACTTCCTGGGTCAGGCACACACCTGTGTGTGATAGGAAAGAAACAAGCTGGGTGGGGAGGGCGGTGCCAGACAGTAAGAAATCTTATACTTACATAAACCCATAAACAGATGGGATAAAATCCCAGGAGTTGAGGAGGAAGAAGGAGAGGCAGATGATCACCACCAGGCTGCACAGGTACAGGGATGCATACTGCATGGTGTAGAGCCAGAAACTTTTGCTTTTCAGTTTGATTGGTATGAACTGACGCTGAAAGTGAAACAGAAGCACTTTATCAGGTGGAGAGCCACAAGAAAGCCTGAGTGTTCAGAGCATAATTTTAAATCAATGAAAGAAAGCATCAAACTTTGGCACTATGGCACTGGAAGGAGCAACTTTCAAGCACAATTTGCTGCTTGTTCTTCACTCTGGCCAATCAAGTCATACACATTGCATGTATTCCCAGAACTGTGCTTGAAAATACAGTAGTACAGCTGGTCATATCTCACATATTCATGTGAGCACATACACAGGTTTAAGATTTACACACCCCTCACAGCGGCACTGGTACCTCAGATGTTTGCAATACTGCACCAAGTGCCTGTCTTCTCCTTCCAGAATTTACTCCAGGGGGGGACTGAAATCACTACTCCACAACCCACCATCTCATGACACCACCACACAGCCTGGCACTCCTGTGCTGCTGAAATCAGGGAAAGAGGACATCCACTGAGTTTCTACACACAGAGGAGCCCCTGTGAAAGCTGCTTCCTCAGACAAAGTCCGGCCACATGTCCTTATCACAAGTCAACCACAAGCCCTTGTCACATAACGTGACAGGTATCTTACTCCATCAGGTCCTCAGATTGCCTGTGGACAGACAAATACACACAGGGGCCAACACCTTTGGGAATTGCTCAGCGTTCTGCAGCTCCAGGTCAGTGAAGGGGTCTTCCATTTGGCCCTGGGGTTTGCAGTGGCAGATCTGCAGAGAACCTGCCCTGACTGCCATGGGCTCTGTGTAAAGCTCACTGGGTATTCTCAGTCAGGGTGGATTTAACATCACGCGCTGGGATAATGTAAGCAACATTACCAATGATTCTGGGTAGGAAAGATTGGAAAGAGTGGGATAAAAGGGATTTAACTCCACACAAAGAATGCCGGAAAGTTCATTTACAAATTTAGATAAAAGGACACACACTGGCATGACCGCCTTTAAAAGATACAAATTAGGCAACCACATATCAAAGCACTTATTGTTTGTGAATGCAATGTACTATGCTTGCGCTTTACTCCCAATTTACTTTGACTGAAGTTAGAAGAGAACAAACTAGACCAAAATACAAAATATATAAATTCTCCTAAAAGTCATCAAACTGAAAAAGCAACATGGACTCTGCACTTCTCCTCCTGCAAAGAGTAATAATAAAATTTCTGAAAAAACAGTAAGAGACATTCATTTCAGATAGTCAGACAAAGACAATAAATTAGAACTGACTCCCATTCTATCTGAAAGCTCAGAAATTTGATAATAGGCTCGTTAAATAGTTAAGCGATAAAAATCACCATCAGAAGCAACCAAAATAGACTGGTGAAATGCACAACAGCAGCAGTTCAGAATAATAATTTCAAATACTAAAAACTATCACAAAGTGATCTGTGAAGTGAGCTGAGCCTCTGCTGGCATCACCGCCTCACCTTGCTGCCATAGCAGAAAAAAATTAGCAAGGTCAGCCTTGATGGGATTCAGGGTCCTGTTAATGGAGAGGGAGACAGGACAACCAGCCTCTTTCAAGAGCATGCCTTTTGCCATTAAATCCCAAATCAGCATTTCTGAACTTCACCGTGTCTAAGCCTCTCATTGCTACTCGCATGACACAAAGAACAACGCTTATTTTGGGCAAGCTAAACACCACCCAGTTCTGTAGATGACTTCCTGCTCCCCTCTCTCCACACAAAGGCATTCCCATTCAGGGTTCAAACTTGCCATGGCTTGTGGAGAGCCACTTTTTCTGAAACTCTGCACTTGCCTGATTCCCTTCTGCACAGCTACAAGAAGACAACAGGTACCAAGGTTAGAAATCACCCACCTGTAGAAGGTAAAGCAGTGCTGGAGCAAAGAGTGTGAGAGGGTAGAGTGACTGGTATGTTGCTAAGGCCAGGAATACAGCACTGAGGAAGGCACTACCTGTGAAGAAAAAAAAATTCATTTATAAGGGACTTTTACTATAACCAGCCACATAGACAGGAAGTCCAAATGGGAAGAAACACTACCCTCTGCAGGGGATTCACAAATATCAGGACACCACTTAAAGGAGCTTTTAGCAGAATGTGTCCTGGAGGGTGTCCTCTTGTTAACAACATTTGGAATGGAGAACAACTCATTCCACAAGAAGGAACCACTGGCTGGTTTACATCTCCTGTCATTCACACACAGAAAGAGATTCATATAATTCAGTCTATATAAAGCCCATGCTGGCTGCTGTTAATGCATGGGAACGCATTCACTTAAGTCATATCTGCATGTAAGAGCTGCCATACTGGGCATGCTGCATAACCTCATCACCAGAATCTATTGGGGCCTCAGCAGAGCTCTGTGTGAGAGGAAGCAAAGTCTGCAGCTGAAGGAATGGAGTGCCATTAGCTCTGCTTCACTGATACCAAAATTGAAGCATAGAATGGCACAGTTTCCAAGTGGTCTTATAAGTATGAATGTCTTTATTGAGGAAGCTTTATTCGAGGTGTCTCATGTTGAGCTCAGTGTTGAGTACTCACATTTCTCAACTACCAGTAACAGAAATTAAGTCCAAAAGAACTCAGATTAAACAATAAAAATACAAGCACCCAGTGCAGTATCCTGGTTATAGCTACAGATGTGAAGTGCTCTGTAAAGAGAGCTCAGACAGCAAGAGCCGTGACTCAGTGCACTGAACCAGCTGTCAGCCTATGACAGCAAACACTCAGAGAGCTTCCCTCTGCTTCCTCCTTTGAAAGAGAAAATGCAGGGTTACCTGGTGTCCTCTCTTCAAATACACTCTCATGACAGAAACCTCCCTATCCTGTATTTTATCCAGTGTTCAATTCGGCACAGACCTAGAGAAGTGATTCCCAGAAATCACAGTCATAACCTGATACCATCTTTGCCCACTTTAAGCCCCAGGCTGCCATAGTCCCAGTCAGGGAGAAACCACAAGACAGCCACTACAGTTTTGGCTATGACCAAACTATTGGTCTTAGGGTATCAGTGAACACTTAAAAATCAGTTTAGTTAAACAGACCCCATTTGTTTGCTATTGCAAATGCTTTTAAATGAAATCCCCTCCTAACTCAATTAGCCAATAATTATAGAAAAACTTTCTTTTGGAATCACTAAAAAAACCTATCAATATCAGCTTTTTTTTTTTGCAGTGCCTGGGTCTGGACCCTGCTGGAGACAAGAGATCAGACTGACCTTTCCTCTGATCCAGCACAGAGCTCCTTAAGACTTAGGTGACTAGTACAAATCATATCTGCTAAAAGATTTTAGCATTGGAGAGTCAAAAAAGAAACAGAAAGCTGCCATTATGCACAAAATGAATGCAACAGTGATTCTGACATAATCTACTCAGCTGGGCTGGTTTGGGCCTTTGGTTACTGCTTCTGCTTCCCCAAAGCTCAGTCAGTTCATTTCAAACCATGTTTACAATTGTGAGTGAAAGCCAAATAATAGCTGCAGGCAAATGTTTGCTTTTGAATAAAAGTTCAAGGATAAGCATTGAAAATAAACTGTGTACAAGACTTTAAGTGCATATTCATGTACAAAAGAAGAGCAACAGAGCTCTTATGTCCTGCAACACACTGACCCATTTCTTCCTGAACAGAAAACTATTTGAAGCCAACCAGGAAAAGGAGTCAGTTTACAGATGAAACTCCTGGGTACATTGAGATGAAAGTAAGTTTTCACTTGACTAAAAAGTCTCTTCATCTCATGAATTCATGTAGAACTTTGACCTTGTTCCAGTCCTGTTTCTGCTGTGTTTCAATCACACCTGTGAAGCCCCCTCTGGATTTAATTTTTCCTAAATTTATAATCTTTCTAGAAAGCCATAAAGAACCCTTTTTTATTCCTGTCTTACCTTTTATTGTAGCTAAAATGAAGAATGCAACGACAGAGTTGTTGATGGCGCAGGTGGACTTTGCCACACAAGACATCACAGTGTAGGGGTTTAACAGGTAGCTGAAAAAGAGCAAAGCTCAGATTATATTCAAACGAGACAGCATTTAATTAAACAGATATTCAAAGAAAAAGAATTATGCACTTTGCGCCTTTTCTTTTTATTCATATTTTATCATCAGCAAATTAACTAAACTGAAGAAGTTCTTTAATCTGAGGCAAAATCCAGACCTCTGGATTGCAGCCTTGGACCACAGGGAGCCCACTGCAGAAATGAGACATTGGGAAGACGTCCAAAATGCAAGTTCTGGCCTAGAAAACGACTACCAAAAATTTTTCTTGCTTTGAAAAAACATTGTACATTAACTCAGTCAGATCCAGGATTACTGAGTCCAAAGGAAACTTCTGTTACTCACACCCACTGCTTCTGAAGAAGGGTAAGAAGAAAACATGACAGAAACAAATCTGAGACATAAGCAGAGTTTCCCACAACCCAACCAGTCTCCTGCTGTAGCAGAGCAATCATTTATGTTCACCATGGCACAGTCTCAGCAAAAAAGCTGCCAGCTATGCAAGACTGGCACATTTTAATTGGAATTATAGAAAAACTCCGAATAACATTACATTCCAGAACGCAGCCACACTTTAGTTAGCAAGGATGCCAGCTCCTTGTGGAAATAAGAATTAAAATAATCTCATTTAAATAGGTTCAGAGGAAAGAAAAAGGTTTGGAGGACTACCAATAGGGCAAGTATGATAATGTACTGATCAGCCTTGCCAATAACTAAATAATTCACCAGAGTCAGTAGACAGGGCTGCTGATTTCCTAATTCTCTATTTATATTTTCCTACTTCTCTGAACCCCAGTCTGCCTTTTTCAGTGTTTCCAGAGGGGCAGCCTACAGCAGGACAGGTACAATTTAATGCCAACTTCGCTGTGGCAATGTGCAAAACAGTCTGCAACGTACCCACTTTACCCTTCTGGCCATGGGGAATGTGCCATTTTAAAAATTCATATGAAAATGAGAAAAAATTACGCAACTTATCTAATGGAGAACCTTCTCCGACACAGAACAATTTGGATAATTTCTTTGTCTCAAAATATCAATTAAAAAATCTGTAACAGTAGGTACCTTGCTTGTAATATTTTGTATACAGAGGAACACCAAGACATGAAATTAATAAGATGACAACATGAAAGTATCTTATAACTGTTACAAGCAATTTGGGATATTCAAGTTGTGATATTCAGCAGGCATTTTGTCCAGCTGCTCAAAAATTCTAACTTTTCTAAAAAGACACCATTTGGAGGGCATAGAATAAATTTTGATAATATTATCATACAGGCAAAATAAATGGGAATGTGATCTGTGCAGACACAACATTCTTGTAACACAATTAATGACCTTATGCTATTGAGCCTATCTCCAAGCACCCGAGTGAATTTATTTGTTGGCAACAAACACATGGAAACGCATCTGCTTTTCACTTTCAAACTGATTATTCAAGGTCAATAGGAAATTCAGAATTTCTGGGGGAAGAAACCCAACTTTTGACAGTTTTTGAACTGTCAGATGAGATAAATAAACTTCAGAGGGAGCTGAGGAACCAAAGCAGCCTACTTCAGCCTACAAGAGCAATACTTACAATAGTGCTACCTTGAGGGGGATGTAGTGCATCTCCATGGGTGTCTGGATGAGTTCAGCCACATCTGGTGCATATTTATCCAGTTCTATTAGGAGCTTCTGCTTTTTGAACTGAACAAGGGAGAATGATCAAAGACTGTCAGAAGAGGAAAGTCATTATTCTGTACTACTTGTGTAATTCTATTTCATATTACTCAGCCAGTTACCTGAGGTTTCTATTACTGTGGAGCATATCCAAGCCCTGGTGGGAGCTAAAACTTATGTTACGTGAAGAGCTGTAGAGAACAAAAAGACCCTATCTTTTCCCAAATACTTAACTGAAGTGAGAGTCAGGAGGAAGCAGATAATCTCTGCTTGTCTGAACTTTATTAATTACCTGTGTCTAGCTCTTGACACAGCTAACAGTGAATTCAGCACACTAGAGCTCAATTCTCTCAATCTTCCTAACAGCTGTCTGGATCTCTAATGAAAAGTTACTTTATAAATTCACTGTTCAACACATCAGTCCATGAAAACCCAAGACCCTTAAGTATGCAGGCTTTGTTGTTTTGAAGATGGACACCTCTCTTTAATCTCTCTTGTTCTATGAGGCTCTCAAAGGAGTCAAAGGAGAGATCTGAAATATGAACTGACTGAACTATGTCATGGTGAGACAAAAGGACAGAGATGCTGGCAGTAAATTCTCAACCAAAGTAACTCATGTGGGGTTTTTACATGCCTGCAGTTCTGAGGTATTCCCTCAGTCTCAAAGTCAGAGGACAAAGAACAACCATGTAGCTGGCGGGGGGACCACAGAGATGCTGTAGAAAATGTAGTGTCCCTGTTGACATTAACACTGAATCCCTGCCCCTCTGGAAATACAGAGAGCACAGCACTGCTTACACAAAATGTTCTTTGAGAGCTGGGAGGAATCACTCACCTTGAAATATACATCCTTCTAATTTCAAGGGAACAAGTAGTATTTGATGTCAGACTTTCACCACGTTCACTAGAATGATTTATGTCACCTAAGAACCACAGGAAGGTTTCATTCCTTCCTTTCCACATTTCCAATCTGTGTATTACCTCATGCTGCGCGCAAAGAAACCCTCAGCAAGGTATAACACCCAGGCTGTAGAAGACTGTACACTACTGTGATCACCAGTGTGTAGCTACAGACACTGTAACAGTGCCACATCAAAATTTAAAATGCCTCAGCTGTTTACCACATTCAGTCCTGTTTGTTTATCATTAAAACATGACCAGATTTACTGCAACAAGAACTTGACACTGCATCCTCTGGCACGCCTTTTCTTTGGCCCAAGATAATAATTTTTGCTGGGAGAAGAGGACCAGCAACACTGGGAAGTCAGCTTACCACAACTTTGTTGAAGTCCTGGATTGCCAAGTAAAGGGCAACAGCAGTTAGCACATCGGTTATCTAAAAAAGCAAGGGATAGATTGATTGTAATCAAATACAAATGGAGAAATATATACTGGACAGCATTTAACAGGAGCTCTCTTTTGACTCAGCTGAGGAGAACAAAACACAAGCTTCAAAAATCCTGAAAGGCTGATTTGTACAGTGCCCTCACACACCACCACTTCACCTTGAAGGCATGAGCTGTATCAAAAATATTTATAGTCACGAAACAAGAGAATGGGAAATCAAGAGGACAGAAATTGTTCACAGAAGGCAGCACGAAAGTGTAGTAGAGAGAATCACTGGTGTAGTAAAAGCACAGCAACACTGGGGTAGTGCCCATCTGGTTAAACCCACCTGGCCACTAGTGCAGCATGACAGTGCCTTGAGCTGCCCCAGATTGCCCCAGGCAGCAGTTCAGGGCAGATGGCTGGCAGGGCCCTGGGGACAGAGGCTCCATGGGGTGCTACATGCAGCCAGCTATAGGATTTCTGTCCTTGAATTATGCAGAACTTGGAGAACAATTTACAAGAGACATTTGGGGGATTAAATGTGCTCCTTGCAGGTCTGGGGTTTGGCAGAGAGAAACAGCAGTGTAGGGATTAGGCTGGGGGGGACAAAGTATTTGGCTACCCGTAAGAGATAACCCTTGAAATCTGAAATAAAATGCCACCTTCCTATCCCTCTGTGGGGTTACTTATCTAAGCAAAAATTCACAAAAAAGAAGGATAGTGTACAAGAAGGGAGAGGCCTGAATGTGGGTTTGGGCAGGCAAAGCCGCCTTTCTAATTAAACTGTGAGCTCAGCAGGAATTTGAGCTACGGGGAGGCACAAGGACTGAGAGTCACACTCAGCATTTCCCTGAATGGGACCTTTCAGGAGGAGCTTTCCAGGACCACTTACCATGAACACCAGTTCAGCATATTCAATCAGGAAGTGAAAGAGATAGATTATCAGCGGTGTCTGAAACAGAGGAGAAGGGAAATGCATGTCAAATACTGTCCAGATAAAACACTGGTGATTTGATGAGACAAACTACAAGAGTTGAGTCGTTCTACAAGACACTGCCAAAGGTTATTTTCTTTGGCCTCTCGTCCAATGCTGGTACTTCAGAACATAGTGATTAATCAAAACACACTGTCCTTTTTCCTTGCACAGTTCTCAATGCACTTTATAAAAGACACCATCAACTCTGAAAATTGTATTCTATTCCAACTTTTCAATTCTACTACAACAGTGGTAGACTTACAACAGAAAGCATACAAAGACCAGCTTTAGAAAGTAATTTTTTTCTAGAGAACCTATTTTTTCAGGCTGTCTGCAAGCACTTTTGAAAGATTTCCTACATAGATGGTTCCACTGTTGAACCTGTTGTTTAGATGAGTCTTTCATAATGCAAAAAGAAGGCGGCATGTTAAAAACATAATAAAGTAGGGTTACAGCCTGTAACATCCCCTTACTCCTACAGCTTTTCCCTTCTAAGGTAAGAGGAAAAGCATGTTTCTGAATTATTCCCATCACACAAAAACTTAGTCTGGAAGTACTATATTTATATGCGGCAATTTCAGTCTTCACTGTAAGAAAATAAATTTCTTTTAAAATACTTTAAAAATAATGTGATAGTCTAAAATAATCACAGGGAAATATTTGACAGTCTGGGAGAAATTCTGTCTAAAGTAGAATTTATTGAAAAGAAACCAGTTGTCAGAGGATGCCAAGTTCCTACTTCACTCCAGGTGACTCTATGTATGAGTGTACTTTCATATCAATAAGATCACTCCAGAGCACAAAACCCCACAGGTTTTTACGTGCTTTTGTAAGAATGAGGCATTTTCAAGACGAGGAATAAATAAACTGCATGCTTGTGCTGGTATTAGGATTTCTGCAAATGCATAGAGCCCAGATGCTGTTACACAGCAAATCCTATCAGACTCCCAGGAACACTGTCCCTGCTCCAGCTTGTGCTGACAGAAACAGCTGGATGTGAACAGAGTATTTCACTTCTTAGAGAGTTCCCCTGTCTCAGAGTTTCTTTATGCAGTAACAAATATCACAATGTCTGTCCCTGCACAAGGAGTGTGCTGGGACTACCTGGATTTCCTTGTGCTGGTCACTGTACAACTCTTGCTCAGACAACCACACAACTTCAGGTTCTCTGCAGTCTTGGGGACCAGACAGGTCCCCAACCTTCTCCAGGCCATGAGCAGTCAAACTAAGACCCCTGCCACTGGAATATCACATTTAAAACCAAGCATGCCAACCAACCTCATGAAAAATAGCTCCAGAGTATGGTGAGACCCCTAAATCCAGCAGGGCTAATCCTTCGACCACTGAAACAGACAAAACACCTGCATTAGAACCTTGCAATGTGGGAAGTAAGAGACCTCATGATGGTAAAACTGCAGTTTTTAAAACACCAACACTCTAAGAATCTCACAATGAATGGGTGACACCAAAACTTCCAGAGCCAACAGCCAGCCAGAACTGACTCTACCCCAGCTCTGCCATGCATGTTCTTGCATTGGCACTCATCACCTATTTATTTGTTTCAGCTAGAAATGGTATAGATGAAATCTTTTGCATTTAACTCTATATAAATCACATGCATGGTATCTCCTCTTTTAAATCACCTATTAGGTGATAAATGGCATCTGTGCTGGAGACATACTTAATTCTAAGAGGACAACCACAACAAAATACAGAATTTGAACTGTTTTGCCTCATTAGACGTGGAGAGGCCTAAAATGTCCAAAATCACAAGGGAAAACCAGAAATGAACACATATTGACAAGCAAAGCTAAAAGCTTTCTCTTGTTGAAAATTCTTGACATTTTACAGCCTTAATTCAGCTCCTTCACACTTATGGAGCCATAGCTTGCCCTGCAATTGCATGTGTGTGCTTTTCCACAGAATCTCCACCCTCCAGAGCACCAAGGTTCCCTGGGACTGAGCAGTAATGCAGTGAAAGGAGCTAAGGGACATGGGTCCATTTGTTGAGCAGGAAAACACAAGAAGCGCTCAGTTCAGCAACATGCTGGAGAAATAGATTCTGGCTGTCACAAACTTCCTGTAGGGTGACAGCCCAGACTTTTCAAGATGATCCCAATTTTTTTCCTTACTATCTAGATACTGCCTTGATGGTCTAAGGTGGTATTTAGAAATATTCAATTGCACGGGGAGTGTGAAGTACTACATACAGTGGAGCAGAGGCCTCAGGTTATCAAATGCATTTGTACTTTTGACCCTTATTATTCTGGGCCACTCTTTTCCACCCCAAAACTGCAAATAATTTTACCTGCATAATAACTGGATACCAAAGGGCTGTCTTTAAAACAAATTAAGCTTCCTAACAGGCTCAGATGCTGTACAGATGAATGTCACTGAAAAGCCCCGATTACACTGTATCTCACTCAGCCTTCAGAGCAGAGTTTGAATCGTTGGGAACGTATGGGGACACCAGCTGACCAAGGGAAATGAACTGGGGGCCATAGAGTGGCATTCTCACCACAGCACGGTGCCTGTGCAGGGACAGCGGCACGGAACGGGCCCGGTCGAGGCCGCTGGAGCCACATGCCCTGTGCCGGGTCGGCCACGCGCCCGTTTGTGTACATGTGTGACACCATCACTGTCCCCGGCCAGCCTGAACGGCAACCTCTTGGCTGCAGCCCCGTCCAGTGCCTCCAGCCTCACGGCCCTCCCGGCCCTCCCGGCCCCCGCAGCCACCGACCAGCGGCTCCCATCGGCTCCTCTCGGCCACAGCTGCCCAGGGCCCTTCCGTGCAGCTCCGGTTCGGGCCCGGGCGAGCACGGCCCGGGGCGCAGCCGGGCGCCCCTCCCACAGGGCCGCTCTCAGCCCGGCGCCCGGCCGGGGTCAGGCTCTGCCCGCCCGGCTCGGGGGTCTCCTCCCCACC
>VZRL01000947.1:302794-331230 GCA_013397895.1 Origma solitaria | reverse complement strand
GCTTCCAGGCATTTAGCGGGGACGCCACCTCGACCCGCTCGGCGATGAAGGCGGCGAGGCTGGAGCGATAGAGCGCGGCGCGCACCGTCACGGCCGCCAGCACCACCAGCACCAAGGGGGCCGCCATCCCGGCGCGCGCTCCGCCGCTGCCGCCGGCTGTAGTTCCCGGGCAGCGCCAGGGAACGCGGCGCCAATGAACCGGCCCGCCCGGGCAGACTACATGTCCCAACAGCCCCCACACCTCCGCCTCCCGGCGCTGCTCGGAGCTACGGCGGCCGCGAGGGGTCAAGTTAGCCGGAGCGCGAAGGCAGCGGCCTCTTGGGGCGCCCAGGCGGGGGTCCCGCACCCCTTCCCCGAAGTGCCCTGTCCTGGTCTCCCTTGCCCAGGGCGCCCACACGGGACAGCCCTTCCTCAGCCGGAGGGCAGGGATGGGTCTGTCCTCGAGTAGCATCCTGGTCCTCGCGAGCCGTCCCTCCCCGCAGGTGCCTCTGGATGGCAGCTCTACCCAGCTGGGGCAGAGCGTGGCGAGCTGGGCCCCGCTCGGACGAGGAGCATCGGTGGCTTCTGAACTGTTTGGAAATCCCCTCAGACATTTCTTTATTTCACCAGGTATTTCACAGCCCCGCGTGGTGTTTGTCCGCGTGTTTGCTGTGGCTGTGCTGGGAGTTAAGACTGCTGTGAGGGCACCGAGTGCTCGTGGCCGCGTGTGGTTTCGGAAGGCTCTTGGTAGACTCAGGTTCTCAGTCTTTGTGGCTTCAACAGCTCCAGAGCTTAAGAGTTTTGGGGAGACTTTCACCCCCCTACCTTCCCTGTGCTTTCCTGCTGTTC
The DNA here is from genome assembly GCA_013397895.1 of Origma solitaria. Classification (NCBI taxonomy): domain Eukaryota; kingdom Metazoa; phylum Chordata; class Aves; order Passeriformes; family Acanthizidae; genus Origma; species Origma solitaria. Next base: position 330,402 of record VZRL01000947.1, on the reverse strand, counting down.
TCCAACAGCTGTTTGTCCATCCCCATCCCTGAGTATGTGCACAGCCCATTCACACACTCTCTGACAAAAATAGCCTTTACAACACTTCATCTGAATGGAGACAAGTGGAAGACATGATAATCTCATAAAAAAATGAGCAACAGGGAAAAGACATTTCACGTTGATGTGAAGACAGCAATTTTTAATGTAATTAAAAATAGGATTTGCTGAGTGTACTGGTGTTGCCATTGAAAAGAGCTGGATAATGTCCAAGTCAACATTTATGTTGGATCTATGCAGCTTTGGAGCTATAGAGTTGCACCCACCTGCAGAAATAGAGAAAGTCTGATTGCCTCTGGGACGTGGTCCCTAACGGCCCAGGTGACCCAGCACATACTGTCCCCAGGACTGGAGAGACTGGTGGGGTTAGGTAGTCAGTCACATACGCTTTCTGGACCATGGCTGCTTAGAACATGAATCCCTTCATGCCGCGAAACCAGCTTCAGATGATCCCAGTGTTGGAAAATACACCAGTTTAAGTTGGAGAGTTTTTGTTTTTCCCGTAGTTTCGGTGACACCAGACTTGTCTCCTTCCGTGCTCACTTGCTCACTGGAGTTCTGCTGCTGCCTTCACAGGACATCCCTCAAATGTGGTCTCATCCACTGCCACGATACAACAGATCTGGTCCTGACACCATAAGGGGAGCTTCAGTGCGCAGCCTGTTGTGTGGCAGCTCCTCTGCCCTCAGCCTCTCTGGCATGAAGATGTGGGTTGTGCTGGTAAAGCTGCTCTGTGAGTGTGGCTCTGGCTGGCCCTGGGATTTGATGGCTCCAGGACTGACCGAGCCTGGCGCATCCTCTGATAGATCAGGGTGAATTCATCCAAGTTAATTTATTTGTGCAGACATCTGTAAATAGGAAGCCAGAAATGCTGATTCTTCTTCTTTGCATCTGTTCACAACAGTCTAGAGTTTTCTGATCATAAATGCTCTTTTTCATATGCTCGTTCTCTCCAAATAACAATTCTGATCCAAAGCACTTGACAGCCATTGCCTGCAACTGCTGTTTTGCTGAGTGATTGGCACACAGTTGTGTGGTTACTGCTCCAGGATGCTGATATTGCCAGTCTGAGCTGTGCCATGTGCTGTTCAGCACCGTATGGTGCAGCCCTGGGAAGATTCTGATAATCTCAAAGGGCAGCAGGAATTGGATGTGGAATCATGCCACTACAGTTGTTCTGTGTTTAATTGGTGTGGAAAGCCAACTAAAAAGAAAGGTCAGAGAATAATTCATGACAAATGCAGCAATTCTTTCTGGAGCATGAGTTTGCTTCAACGTTTCTCCAGGAGGAGATCCCGGGGATAGCAATGGAGGGAAGTTCCTTAGCTAATTCACATATTCAGCCCCCTCAAAGCATCAAATATGTAAGGCAAATATGAGAGGGTTGAGTATCAGTTGTTGTCTGTCTACGGATGGTCACTAATTTGGGGAATTAGAGCTGCCTTTAAGGAGTTGTAGTAAACACACACATGTGGTGGTTTCGCCTTTTGTCTATCAGGAACTTCTGAAGGCATTTTCATCCAAATGAGACACAGGAGCAGATCTTTGAAACCCTTGGGGCTCCTATAGACTTTGTGAAAATCAAGGGAAATTTCAAGAGATCCAGGCTGGGGTGGGTTTTGCACAGGCAATAATTTGGGATCTGGCAGTGTTGCTGTGCAGCTCCAAGTCAGGCAGCACAGCCAGCTGCTTCCCCAGCAGCAGTGAAGGGGCAGGGAGGGATGACAACAACAGAGAAGAGATCTTGGGGCTGTCAGAGACTCATGTTGAGCTGAATGGAGACTTCCAGCAATGAGCTGAAAGGACACAAACCAGAAGACTCTGAGAAAACCCTGGTTTGCTTGGTTAGTGCAGCAATTTGGGTTTTTTTTCCACCGAGTGTGGAAAAAAAAACCCCAAATGTCCTGGTGTGTACCCCAAACTAATGGTAGTTTTTGCAGCACTGGGGGGTTTACCTGCTATCCTTTCTTCCTGAAATGTCTTGGCTCTGCAAGTGGTTTGGTAGGAACATGCAAACCAGGCTTGGTGTGCTGAGGCCTGGCAGCAGTTCAAGGAGCTGAAGTTTGGGGATCTCTGCTGTGGTGCCACCAGCAGTGTGGCAGTAGGGCCGTGCAGTGGTTGTTGGTCCATACAGGGAGCAAATGCAGCTCTCAGGGGGACCTTTCACACTGCCTGCCCTGCAGCCTCCAGCTTTTGTTGCCTTACAAAAAGAAGCAGAGCTAAAGGAGCCAAAAAGGCAATTGAGAGCTGCTGCTGCTGCTGGAAAATCTGCGCTCCCTTGATTGCGCTGCCTACATGGGGCACCCACGCGGAGCACTCGAGATGAATTCAACCTGGGGATGTTGCATCACAGAACTTTCATAAAACACTCTGTTTAAGACTGAGCCAATTCAGGGATGATTCATCTTTGTTCCTGCAAACAGATGCTGGTTTGGGCACTTCTCGTGTGCCCTGCTGGAATTATGCAATGGTGAGATTTTTTGGGGTAAACAAGCCACTCCTTTTCTAGCCTCACTATACAAAGTAGGTGTTCTGATTCCTGAGGCACCCTCCAGTCCTCCCTGGCAGATCTTCCAGTCTAATGCAGGAGTTTTTTTGCATTTGGGAGACCACAGCTTTGTTGTTATTCTGAGATTTCATCACGGCCCTGTGCAGTGGCTTACATATCTCAGGGATGCTTCCTGTTCTTGTGGGATCTATCCCACCCTGTCCCATATCCCAGAGGGGTAATTTTCACCCACCATTTATTTTGGCCACGCTGTCATGTTTTATTTCCGTAGTCAACCCCTTCAGCGTTACACTACATTTTCTTCTGCCTTTCCCACCACGGACCTTGCACAGCAGTAGTTGCATTGTAGTCATTACTGGTCATCAGTGGCTTCGGTTTTCCTAAGAAATTCATATTTACACACTCTATCTCACTATACTGGGGTCCTTTGCTGATAAACACTTGAGTTGCTTTTGCATCTCCTTTTCCAGGTTGTCTTCTGTTGGAGTTTATTGGCTAGAACACCTGCCAGCTTTTGGGTTTGCCAATAAAAAAATACCCATGAATTCATATGCCTTTAGTTCGTGTGGGCTACATGAGTTAGCCCATTACTTCTTTTCTTTGGTGTTCATCGGTAAAAACTGCTGTTAAATTGAAGGGTATTGCTGTTTTTAGAAATTGTTGGGAGAAAAGTGCTTGCCTTTTATTTATTAGCTTGGAAAACAACAGATTTTCTTAGCAGTCTGGAATAGCAGTGCTGTAGGTATCTTCCAGTCTTTCTAATGGTGACTGACAGAAGACAGCATGAGGCTTGTGGTCTTTTATGGAGGTTAGCAATAGCCTGGATCAAAAATGGAGCCTGAGTGATTGGCTTTTCTTCTTTGGGTTCCGAGACAGGAGAGAATAAACTGCAGTTCAGATTTCTCTGAGTGGCGTCATGTGCCAGGAGCTTCCTTTACATGAAAGACAGATCTCATTGTGAGAAAGGAAATCAGCTTTTCTCAGCCCCCAGAAAGATTGTATTTCTGATTTGAATATTTTCCAGAGTGAGTTTTAAATGGCAATGTTAAAAAAAAAAATCCCCAAAGAGGAAAGCTCTAATTCCTTCCAGCTAACTTAAGCCAATTAATCATCTAGAGGAAGCTTGTCATCTACATGAGGGAAAGATGGGCTTGCCCAGAGAGCTACAAACTCACCTCAGATAGCTCTCCTGGGTGGGGAAGGGCTGAGATGATGTGAGCTGAACACTGAAACTCTGGACGCGTGAAGTTAGGCATGAGGAATCAAAAGGGCCTGATAAACAGCCCTGTTCAGCTTTTGGGCATTGGCTAAATTATTCACCGGGACAGCAGCATCTTAGAAAAATGGGCTGTCCCTTCAACTGGCATTGCTTTGCCATCACTCTGCTGCACTACCAGGGCATGTGATCAGCTCCCAAGAAGAACATCGTGACGGACCTGGCACCCTTCTGCTGGGCTGGCCCCTGCTCAAAATCCCCTGCTGGTGATGGTTGTTCGTATCAGGTTTGTGAAGGTTTATGGGTTTGGTTGTTGGTTTCACCTCTCACCCTGGTATCTACCTTGACAGGGTTATCTGCTTTGCTCCTTTCTTGGCAATGCTGAGGAAAGACCAGAGGGTCAATATGGTCTTGCAGACCGGTGGTCTTTTTTAATATGATGAGAAGCACTTCAGGCAAGTAGAGTTCATAGGTTTAACAGGTCAGTATTTCAGCAGAGCTTTATTTTTCCACAGAATTGTTCAATTGGAGGGTGTGAGGACAATCTTTGATGCCCACTGGCCGAGCAGCCAAGGGCTGTGTGCAGTCTGTAACAACCTGTGTTGTGATGCATGGCCTGTGCTTTCCAGGGCAGCACATCCGTGTGCAGACACCCCTCTGCCGTGGCAGCGAGTCCAACTGGGCTGGAGGGAATCAGAAGCAGAAGGGAGGGACAGAGGGAACATATGGGGTATGTGCGCTGCCAAGCTGACAATACAGATTTCCAAAATAACATGATTTTCTTCATTTGTGAAGTACTTGGTGAAAGAATTGAAGCCAGAAGGGTGTGATGGATGGAAAAGCAGTTGTTAAAAGTAGATGTGCTTTTTTCCTTTGTCTCGTGCACTCAACATGAGGAATGGGAACGGGCAGGTTTGGGAACTCGGAGTACACACTGTGCACCTGGAAGCTTGTCAGCTTTTCCCAGTCAGATCTAACCCCACTTGTTTACCTCCACTGGGGATCTGCCACGCAATCAGATGGGAAAGAAGTGAAATGGGATCTATCTATGCATTATGAAGACTTTGCAAACCAGCCCTTGCCCAGGTTGCTTCCCTCTACCTTCCTCTATTTCTGTTCTCACATGATCATTCTGTGGTGCATTGCAAGTTGCAGGAGCAGGGTCATTTTCCCTGCCAGACCAGTGACGTAGTATTTAGTTCACCTTTTCCAGCTGCGGTAGTATGGAGCACAAACATCCCCACGGCAGTGGGGAATCACAGGTAGCATGGTTGCTGCTGGCAGCAAGGTTTGGATGAATTATTTGTAGTTGTTCTGCCTCCTTTCAGTTTTGGGAACAGTCCCGCTAGAAGGAAATCATTGAGTGTTGGGAAAGAGAATGCAAGTGTCTTGAGTTGGGCTGTTTGTTGTAGGGGGCTGTCTGCAACGCCCACCAGTGGGGCTGGTGGCTTATGCCAGTGACACCAGAGCTCTGCCTTCCTAGAGCAGTGTTTCCATGGGGATCTGCCTGAGAACCAGACACTTCAGCAGTGCCCTGTCCCAGAGCAGGGACAGTTTGAGAGCTCTTGCAGCCTGTGATGGAGCAAGTCCAGAGCAGCTGCTTCCCTGCTCCCAGACTGAGCGTCTGGAGCAGCATCACATCCGCTGCTCTGTGCAGAGCCACCCAAGGCTGTGAGCAATAGGGGTCTGCTTGAGATCCAGTCTGTGTGGCTGCTGCTCCAGAGGCTGTGTGATGGTGAAATGCAGGCATTCAAACAGTTACATTTGCACAGAAATTCCAGGAAATCAAGGTTTGCTTTTAAACAACCAGTGTAAAAGTGCTGACCCCACCAACCTCACTTCCTGGGTCTCCCTCAGCTAGGAAAGATCTCACCATGCAGGGGCCCATTTTACATAGCACTTCTCAAATCCTTCACTTAACCTCAGCCTCACTCTTGAAGCCTGGAGAGAACAAGCAAACAAGAGCTCCTAAACCAGCACTGCTCTTAAAGCGCCACTGAACCTGGTGCTTCAGGAAAAAAGATGGATACTTCTCTAGTGGGGAATTTCAGTGGGCAAAATTATCATGTTATCACAACATTCTCACTGTCTGGGCTGGGGAGGAGGGTTAGTAGGGAGAAACTCAGCTGTCTGACAAGGTTAATAAAGGTGGTGTGAAGCTTTTCCACCTCCAACTGCCCACTGCTTACTGATGTCAGTCCAGGTCACACTGATCAGAACCACACAACCACCTTCACTGATTTGTCCTTCAAAAACCAAAGAAGCTCAGGCTCTGCAAATTTTCAGACTGCAGACAAAGATAAGTGCAACTTAACTGTTGTGATCCAGTCTGGACAAAACTGTAGTTGGAACAAGACTTTGTTAATATGTCATTGCCATAATAACTGCCTGGAACTGAGACCGACTGGAGCACTTGATATAGAGGGATTAGTGCAAACACAACTGCAAGGAGCTTGAAATCCAGAGTGAATCTGGCCAAGAACAGCTCAAACCCATTCTATCAAGATTTAAGACAGATTCTGGTTAGAATGGCCCATTCGGAGGCGAGAAGGAGCTGAGCTGCCCCAAAATACACATCTTGCTGTCATTTTAAAAAAGGGAAAAAGAGTATTTAAAAAGGAATGAAAGGAGTGTGATAGCTGTGGATGCAGGTGACTATGGGAGCCAGCACTGAAGCTGTTGGAAAAGTGAAGGAGAGGAGCAGTGCAATTCCTGCCTCTTTTCCAGCACCCAGAGTCCCTTGCCCCTGGAGCTGGAAGCACTGCAGCGACTGAGCTTGATTAGAAAGTGAGAGCTCAAGAGCTCTCTAGGGATCACAAATTTCATTATTAACTGTCACTTCAGCATTTTTTTAGGTTGCTGTTCCATTTGTTGTATCTAGATAAGCCCTGAAGCTGTTAATGCTTTCCCAGACAACAAGATCACATATTTGGACATGACATCGGTTACATCCTGGTGGCAGATTAATGTGCCTAATGAAACAGTAATCAAACATGTTGCTAGGTATTCCCTCCCCTCCCCCTGTCGAGGGCAAACACTTTTTCTTTGCTCTGCTAAGAACATTCAGCACTTTGACTCCTGTATATCTGTGATTTTAATACATCAAGGATCCTCATGGTAATTCTGATGTGGCAGCGAAATTACAGCCAGATCTGCAGTATTTTAAATGATGATTTTGAAACTGAATAGCCTTGTGCATCTTCTAGATTCAGTAATTTATATCAGACACATGAGTTTTGTTCTGATCAAGTAGAGTATTGGCTTTCAAGAGTTTTTTACCAAAAGGTTGGGTCAGATCCAGTATCCTGAGGACACTGGCTGAGCATTCACAGCTAGCAGCCCCATTTCCTTCCTCCTTTTCAAGTGAAAGAAAACCAGGCAGGTCTGTAACAGCTGGAGCAAAGAGAGACTGGAAAGGCAGAGTGGGTTATGAACAGCAGCTCTGTGTATCACACTGTTTCCTTGCCATGTTTTCCTCTATGGGAAGCCAGTAAGAACCAGATCTGTGAATCTCGCTTGGGTCTGCCCCACATTCCCCAGCGCTGCACTGTCCCAGCCAAGGAGGAGCTGCTGGTGACAGCCAGACAGGGAAAGTGGGGAAGGACAAAGCACGTGCTTCCTCAGGCAGGTTTCTTGCAGCTGCCCAGGCACTGCTACTCACTCAGTGCCTCGGAGCAGGACTTGTTGCTGGCTTCTCCTTCCTGGGATCCTCCCATGCCCCAGTTCTGGCACGGCTCTCACTCTGTTGTTCTGACACATGTGGCTCATTCTTTTTGCCTCAGCCTTTGCTGACAGCAGGGTAAGGCCACAGGATCGTGTGATGGATGCTCCCTCTCCCTGTGTGGTTACACAGGAGTGTCAGTGTGTTTTAAGAACAAAAAGCTGGTTTTTGGCCAGCAGCTGCTGAACTGCACCGTGCCTTTGTGTGCAGCAGGGACTGTGAATGCAGAGTGTTTTCTCAAATACTTCATTAGATTTCTTGGTTTTCAAGGCAAGTGTGTGTTTTCAGGCAAGAGCCAGATGCAGAGAAGTCCTATGAGATTTTCTGAGCAATGAATCCCCTCCCTGTGCCCATTCCCTGCTCCCCTTCCCTGCTCATGCACTGTTCCTGGGCTGAACTTCCCCCTACTCATGGACCAGCTTGCACACCCATGTGTCCAGTGGAGGGGTGAAAGAACAACCTGTGCCCCCCCAGCCAGCTGGGCCTTCCGCTGCAGGAGGGGTTTTTGCAGGGGGTCTGTATTGGTCCTGTAGAGCCCCTGAGCAGCCCTTCCCAGCTGCTGAGCATTGCCAGAGCAGCAGGTCCTCCCACAGATCTGTCCTCTCATGACTGATCCAGCCCCAGAGCACTGCAGTGGAGGTGCCTGAGGGTTGTCTTTTGCCATATTTTCCATCAGTAATGTGGAAAAAAGGCACATGGTGTTCTACAGTGCTATACACCGCAGATGGCACGGAGGTTTCCTGCTGTGTGGGCTCTGGCAGCTGCTGGAGGTGGCTGCAGAGCCATGGGGAATGAGTACCAGAGCCTGTGGGCACTTGTGGGTCAAATATCTTTGCCCTGTAAAAGCTCAGTGTTGTTTTAAACCACCGAAGTACAAATTTTAGTTCTCTATTTGGAAATAAAGGCAACAGGAATACAGAACCCACCTCCTTGTGTGCAGCCTCAGTAACAGTGAACATATTTCTTGGTTTAAAGTAATGGAATTGCAAATTCATCGTGTGACACGTTTTCTGTCCATCCCTTATGTGTTCCATAAGGCAGCAGTGCTGTCCTTAGAGTGGGGAGCAGCCCTGCCTTGGAAAGCCAGTGCTAAGCTGAAACCTGGATCAATATTTTTCCAGTTAATCCTCAGAAGGGACGGGAGAGGATGGGCTAAATGATAAAATAAGAGTCAGGTGAGTGGCAACCTCTTCCCCAAAACATCAGCCAAACTTGTGGAAAGCTTGATCCTGGTCCAAACCAATGCAGCAAAGCCAACAGCCCCAGGAAGTCCAGACTTGTGACTTCCAACATTTGGTGATCCTGGATGACATCTAGAAGTACTCCTCTTCCTAATCTTTCCATTCTGTGGCTATTAATTTATATTACAAAAACACTGTTAGTTTCTGGGAATTCCCCACAGAAAGTCCATTTAAGGACCAATTGCTAGAAGGGTTCATGTTGCCACCTGGGGTTTCAGCTGCAATAGCTGAGATCAAGTCTAGTCTAAGGGGCAAAGAGGGCATGTGTAAAATCAGATTAAAAGAAAATGGAGGCATGGTTTTCCCTGACGTTGTCTTTCCACATTCTCACTGCGTTGAACTGTTGAGGGCTGCCAGGCTGTGACAGAGTGGACAGGGGCAGGGACTGGCCATCTGTGAGATGGAGGTGGGACGGACAAGGCTATCTCACCTGAGGATGGGAAGGGCCCACGTGCCCCTGTGCCTCACCACAGGGAGCAAGGGCTGTGCCGTCCCCCTGCCCTGGGACCTCTGCAGCTCTGCAGAGGAGAAGACACTTCTGCATGCAGAGGGAAGCCTGCAGGGAAGGGATTTCTCCTGTTGCGAAGAGGATTTTGTTATCTTGAGCGTGGTGAGGCCCTGGCACAGGCTGCCCAGAGAAGCTGTGGCTGTCCCCTCCCTGGAAGTGTTCAAGGCCAGGTTGGATGGGGCTTGGAGCAGCCTGGTCTAGTAGGTGTTCCTGCCCATGGCAAGGGTTGGAATGGGATGGGATTTAAAGTCCAACCCAAACCATGCTGTGAGTTCATGATTTTCTCTGGAAAGAGCCACTGGGGAATGCTCTTATTAGTCAAATCTTACAAGTGACGTTAACTCAAATATCCTGTTAATGGCATTCAGTGGGCACCATGGGGTCTGAGTGAGCATTTTGTACAGCTTTTGTGACATTACTGGTATAGTCATTTTGAGCATTACTGGAGATTGCACTGACACAGGCAAGAGAAAGGGTCTGTTTTCCAAATGGAAAACAAAAGTAGGGAGAGTTGAAGATGCTTGCCCAAAGTCAGATGTGAATGAATCTTCAGATCCTGAGCCGACTCCACGGTCCTAATCCCTTGGTTCCCTCTGCTTGGGACCTGGTAATTAAAATCAAGGATCGTTTTCTGGGAGAGACGAGTGGAGAATGGTTATAGAAAAGGAAAGGCCACCAAGTCAAGCAGGGTAAGAGAGTCATGAGACTTGGCAGCACTCTCAGTGCAGCCAGCGTGGAGGAACACAGAGCTCCCAGTGGTCTGGCCTGGAGAAAGAGGAAATATGTGTGGACTGCAGGGACAGGAAATGTCCTCTGCACAGTGCCATCTCCTCCTCAACCCCAGGGTTTTAGCTGTGGCAGCTCTGCACAGCACAGCTTTCCCTCCCAGTGTGAAGGGAAGGACATGTCCAGAGCACAAGGTGTCTTGAGCCCTGCATGAAAAATACACCAGAGTGCTCAGGGTGTCCAGCACAGAGTCATGGAATCATTAAGGTCAGAAGGGGCCTCCAGTCCAACTGTTAACCCAGGCCCATCACTAAACTGTGTCCCCAAGTGCCACATCTACAGTTTTTTCACACTTCCAAGGATGGTGACTCCATCACTGCCCTGGGAAGCCTGTTCCAATTCCTGACTATCCTTTCCATGAAGAAATTTTTCCCAATACCCAACCTAAACATCTTACTTTGCCATTGGCTGGAGCACCAGATGGACACATGGACCCCTGAGGTGCTCTTTGAAGCTCCCCAGGCATGGCCATCCTGCTGTGACCCTGTACAAAAGCACTGCTGCCCACTCCACAGCCAGCCCCACTGTCCATCCTGTTTCTGTCCCCCTGGGGATGAGGAGCAAGGGAGGGTCCCCAAAACCACATTCCCACATAAATGGTCCTTCACTGGAGAGTTCTCCCTTGCCCACTTTGCCTCTTCCCACCTGGAGGTGGGGCTGCTTCCAGGCTGAAAATATGTTGAAATTCTTAATTAGAAAAATCTGCAGCTCAGGTCTGGCTGGGATGGTCCCTCCCTCCACCTACACCACCCTGACCTGTCAGAGCCCTGGTGCAGGGTGATCCTGGGGGCATTGGGACCGTGGTGTGTGCAGTGCTCCTGGGCTGTGAGGAGCTCCCTTCCCTCTGCTGTGGGTTGTACCAGCTGGGCTTCCCCAGCTGACAGCGCAGCCTCCAAGCTAGCAAACATCAGTCTCGTGTAACAAGCTCCACTGAACCCCATGGGCAGGCACAGAGCCACGTTTTCTTCCCTGGCAGCAGATGCAGCTCAGGAGGTTCTTGCCTCAACACAGGGCCTCATCCAGATGCTCCCTGGCTTTTAAGGTTATAAAAAAAATCTCTGCCCTCCTCCAGCCCTGGTGTGAGGTGGTGGCCGTGAACAAACCAGCTGGGAGTGGCCAGCTCAGCACAGCCTGGGCCACTGGCTGAGCTGGGCATGAGGTGCTGGCACTACTGTGTCTATGCCAGGTTTCCTGGGACAGAGGTGTGTCATCAGAGCAGAGGACTCCCAGCTCTGTCTCCTGGTGCCAGGTGAGCTCTGAGGGTTGGCTCCTGTCAGAGCTGAGGGTGACCCTGCCTGGGCACAGGTCCCCCCAGCCCCGAGTGCTCCTGAAGGTCTCCTCCTGGCACCAGTTTGGTGGGGATGAGCTCCTGGCACAGGTGGGGATGTCAGGAGGAAAAGAAGGGAGAGAGGCATTCTCAGGGAGAGGGCAGAAGTTCAGCCAATGTGCAACAGCAGCAAGACATGCTGGGCTGTGCTTTGGGGACTGGAGGGGAGCCCATGGCTGGAGCTGGCAACTGTGGCACTCAGACCTGCCTGTGACTCAGTGGTGATCTCTGGTCCATCCTCCCCGTGCCTGAACCTGGGGCCATTTGTGGTCACACGAGAAGCCTCCATGAGGCATGGGTTGCCCTGCTGTGACTGTCACTGCGCTGGATGCTCGGCATGGCTGCTGGGCGCTCAGCCCTCAGACTGGCTCTGCCAGAGGAGTCACTCCCCACCTGTTTTGTCCCGTGGGTCCGGGCTCTTTGAAGTCCACACCCTGCCTGTCCTATGACGCATGACTCAATTGTCAGCTGCCCCAGGGACCCTTTCCTTGTGCTTGTCATGCATTGCCTGAGCTGCTAACTACATCCCCATGCTCTCCCCATGCCATGGCTGGGAGTGTTGGGGGTCTCTGAGCGATGAGCTCTGGGAAAGCAATGGGATGTCTATAGCCAACATCTGGAAAATCATATCCTCCCACTTGCTGCCACAACAGAGCATCCCTGCAGCCAGAGCTCCTGTGCTGCAGCCCTGCCCTGGCCAAACCCTCTGCCCTGTGTCCTGCCTTGTGAAGGATGAGAGCACTGGGGTGCACCCTGTGCTGTTGGGGTGCACCCTGGCCCTCTGGGATGGACCCTGTCCCATTGGAGTGCATCCTCTGCCTGCCTCTACCCGTAGTTGCCATTCCTTTTGTCACAGGGAAGGGCTCTGGAAGCCACAGGAAGAGGAATGGAGCCTCGCAGCCCTCCTCAGGGGGAGGGTAGTTCCAGTCTGTGTAGATGCCACCCCAGCACCTCTGCTACCACAGTGCTGTGCTCCAGAGACCATCCACATCTGCCACGGTAACCACGGTGGTCTGCAGGGCCCACAGGAGGGGGCTGCAAGCTGGGCACTGCCCCCTCCATCCTGGCACCCACCCTCTCACCTGCACACACGCTCACCCGCCTGCTCCAACAGCAGCTCAGGGCTGTGCTGGCAAGGTGGCAGGAGGCAGGACAGACAGACCTTGGGGGTGCCCTGCTCTGCCTCCCACCCACTGCACCTCTGGCTTTGCTGCTCTCCCCAGGCAGCCACAGGGCTCCAGAGAATTTGATGGCCACGACAGGGACTCACGTCCAGGTGATCTGGTCACAGAAGGACCAGTCCAGGCAATCTGGCCGCTGAAGGACCAGTCCAGGCTGTGCAGGCTGTTCGGAGGAAGCTCTGAGGAGGTGCTGTCTCTCTTCTAAACCTGTCTCTCCTGCTCCTTGCCACCCCTGACTTTACTTGCCTGGCCAGATTGCTCAGGCCAGCCCTCCCCTGTTTTTGTCCCCAGGGTGATCCTCTGTGTTTTTGCCAGTGCCTGCCCAGCTCAGTGGCCTGCATGGCAATGCGAAGGTCTGCTGGACACAGCCCTTGCTGCCACGTGAACCCAGCACAGTCCCCACTGTGCTGTGCTGTGGGTGGGCACGGAGGGGACCCTGGTCCAGGCACTGACCTGGTCACTCTTCTCTGCTGCCTGACCCCAGGGCAGCAGGGCAGGAGATGCACTGCCCTCTGTGGGATGGTCAAATTCATTCACCTTTGTATTTCTTCAGATTTCTGTCAGAAAGAGGTGGCGATGGAAACACTACCTTTAGCTTCCTGGTTATAGGGTGGCACAGGAGCAGTTGGAATCCTGCTCCCTTCAGAAGGATCTTCCTAAAGATCCTAAAGAGAAGCACATCTTTGAATGATCCTCTATAATGGCCACCCCTTGAACAAGCCCCAGTGATGCCAGCCCCAGTGGGGGAGTGAAAATGTTCTGGCTCCATTGCATTTGCAGTATTTGGGATGATGAACAAGGCACATCTAATATACTTTTTGGTAACCAAAAGAATGGTTTGTATCCTCTCTGTTGCTTTTCCACATTTCCCCCTCCTCCCAGCCTTTCCTGTCTCCAGCTTTACCTTCACACCAGCTCAGTAAATCCCCCCTTGCAGAACGCCCTGCGTACCGGGGCAGGAGAGCAGGGCTGCTGCTGGTGCCACCCAGCTGCAATCGCAGCCGCCTCTTGCATCACCTTGACAGTGGCCTCCGGGTGCAGAAGGGCAGGAAGTAAAAAAGGGTTTTTAATGACCCAAGTTATACACAGACACCAATTACCCAACTGGGGCAAAATGGGGTTCACAGGAGAAACAGCTCTGCAGGAGCCTTTCATCCAGGTGTGTGATGGTTCCCAGGTGAAAAAGCAAGCAGTGCTCCTGGACATACTCTTGTTGCTGCTGCTCTGCTCTCACTTCTTTAATTTGGATGAGATCAGGAAAAAGGTTTATTAAAATAAAATTCACAGGAATTTTAATCCCTGCCTGGGAGGGGATGCAGCAGCGCTGCCTAAGAGGGTGTTGCAGGGACATGTCAGAAAAGACCTCTTAAGATTATCCAGTCCAACTGTTAACCCAGGCCCATCACTAAACTGTGTCCCCAAGTGCCACATCTGCAGTTTTTTTCACACTTCCAAGGATGGTGACTCCATCACTGCCCTGGGAAGCCTATTCCAATTCCTGACTATCCTTTCCATGTAGAAATTTTTCCCAATACCCAACCTAAACATCTTACTTTGCCATTGGCTGGAGCACCAGATGGACACATGGACCCCTGAGGTGCTCTTTGAAGCTCCCCAGGCATGGCCATCCTGCTGTGACCCTGTACAAAAGCACTGCTGCCCACTCCACAGCCAGCCCCACTGTCCATCCTGTTTCTGTCCCCCTGGGGATGAGGAGCAAGGGATGGACAGGATGCAGGGACAGGAGCTGGGTGAAGTATATGGGAGTGATTTTTCCCTTTGGATCCATGCTTTTATCCCCCCCATTTTGGGTCAGCCCATAACAACCTTCCTGGTTTCCTGGCTTGGGGGAGGTTTCCCTGAGGTTAAACCCTGCCCTGGGCACATGGGCACAATCCCACACTAGTGCTGGAGGTGCTGCCCAGCTGGTGGTGCAGGAGAGGAGAGGCAGCTCTGATCACCAACCATGCACATGCTTTGCTGGATGCGGGTCATGGTGCCCTCATCCAGGCAGAATCCAGCCCCATAACTTTGAGAAGCGGGTGATGCATGGAGGAGGCTCTGCCCCATCCCTCTCCCTGCCCAGGTTGTGGGCAGGTGGGCAGAGTGACCCATGCCTGCCAGAGCACTGTCAGCTCCGAGTGCCACAAAATGCTGTTTCTCCTTCATCTCCAATGCCCCTCCCGAGAGGAGGGGAGAAGCCTCACAGGGGCCATGAGTGCCTGGGGTTACCAACAGCAGCACTTTCCCATCCTCTTCCTCCTCCGTGTTACAGCTTCTCCTCATCCACCAGCCAGCACCCTGCCCTGCATACCCATGAGGCCATTCCCTGTGCTGGCCTAGCCTTCCAGCCCTTTCCTGGTCTCAGCTCTAATGATGGAGTGTCACGGTCCCATGAAGGACAGGCGAGGACGGGAACGCCTGGCGCTGTTTGTCAGAGCTTATCTACACCCTGCCATGACACTGTTTTTATGAAAGAAGTTATTCAGAAAGTCAGGGGCATCAGGGGAGATCTGGGCACAGGTCCTGGAGGCGTGTTTGTGTTTCTGGTGTTGCAAAACCAGCTCCCTTGGTGGTTGAAACTGGGCGGCTGCAGCTGGAGGTCAGGAAGGGCTGATACAAGCTGGGAGCAGAAATTCTGGGGAAGCATCTTGGCTCCTGAGGGCAGCACCATGGGGAGTGCTGCCTCTTCCCGTGCCCCATGCTCTGAGCTGGCTGCATCAGACCTGCCTGCCAAAGTGTGCATTTACCTAAAAATCCATGAATAAAATGCATCTCTGAGCATTGGGGACGAAGGCAGTCTCGTACTTCAGGTGTGGCTTTATTCCCAAGAGAGACCCTACTGCAGCAGGTGAGGCTGTTCCTTGGATCTGCTGCCAGCACTGTCAGAGGGGGATGCCAGGCTGCCAGGGCTCATTAGGGCTGCAGGCAATGAGCCATGAGAACTTCAAAAGATCTTGGACCTCTTCCAAGAAAACTTTCCTATCTCATTTCAAAAAGATAGCAAGACTTGGACCTATCAGACACATTTTACAAGCTTCCTTCTACCTTTGTGGGCCCTTATACTCAGGGGAGGCTTTTTTTAATCCCAAGCGCTCGTGACCAAAAATCACTGAATCCCAGAAACATGCAAAGCTGATAGATCCATTTTGGTGCCCACTCAGAGCTCTGGGATTTCCTGGGAGAGCAGTCCTCCAATGCCTGGGGATGGCATGGGCAAAATTCCCTTCCTTCCCTCCTGCTGCCCACTGGTGCTCCCCTCTGCTCCACCAGACCATGCCTGTCCTCCTCAGAACGTGTGTGTCAGGATGGTTCGGTCACTCCCACACCTTGATGGGCAGGAGATGGGGAAGAGGTGGATCTATCAAGTCAAGGGGTCTGGCAGGCTGCAGGTGGAAAAATCAGCCCCTGGACCTGATTTTATTGCCCCAGCCTGGGCAAGGGGAGACCTACTGGGGACATCCCCTCTGCATGGTGCCAGAGGCAGCAATGTTGCATGGGCTGATGGATTCTGGTGGGCTCAGGGCTGCCTGGACCTCCCTGCCCAAAAACTTTTGCAGTAGGTCACCATTTCACATTGGACAGGGCAGAAGGAAGGGCTAGGCTTTTACAAGGCTGTAAAGTGCTGGAAAACTGGAAGTTTTCCCACTGTGCTGTAAATAGGGCTGAATGACCTGACTCGGATGAAAGGAGCCCTTGCCTGCACCTTCCCCTCTGGCTTAAACCCACAGCCAAGTCAGCTGTGAAGTTCTGGGTGATTTGAGAGGTCTGGTGGCTGTGGGAGTCTGGTTGGTCTCACTCCCAGCAGGATACCTGTGCCTGTGCCCTCCAGAAGCCAGCACAGACCCTCTGTGGAAGTTCCCTGCCGCTGTGCAGGGCTGTACAAAGCTGGACTTGCTGTCTCCTCACCCTGTGAGCATCCCCAGGGTGGGAGTCTTGGTCACTCTCTTTGGGTGCCCTGAGAGCTGAGGCAGAGCGAGGTGGGCCTATACCCGACCGAGGTGTGACATGAGCCTGGTCTGAGCACGTCGGCTGGGACCACGGACCTTTAAAAAGCCTGTCTGTCTTGCAAGTGACACTGAGCCCTGTGCTGGGCTGGCCTGGCTGCAGCTGAGGCTGAAACGTTTTGTCTATATTTAGTGCATTTTTCAGATAACCCTTGTTCTATTTTTGGGCCATGTGCTGACTTAGGGCCCCCTTTTTCTCTTGTGCTCAGCTGTATCACAGGTCAGAGCCTCTCCATTTTCAGGACCCTCAGGTACTCAAACACTTGGAAGGGGGTTAAGGAGAAGGCAGGCAAATAAGCTCTTTGGCTTCTTCCTTAATATTAAAAAAAAGGTGAGAAAATTGTTTTTAAGGCCTTTTGATGGAGCAGCTAAGCCTGGAAACCATGAAAAGTCTTTGCTAACTCTCCTTCAGAGAGAAGGAGAGTTTCAGAGAAGCAGAAACCTGGGCTTCATATGGGGGAGAATGGAAGAAGGTGCAAGGGCATCTTCTGCCTGGGGTGGTTCTTGAGGGTTTCATCTCCACGTGCAACATGGAGAGAGCAGAGGGATCCAAGGGTGGTTTCAGTGATGGGTCCTTATAAGGCTGCTGTGACTGGGCTTGGTGACAGCCACCCTCCTGGTGGGAGAGCTTGGCTGGCAGGACCAGATTGCCTGCCAAGACCCGATGGAAATGCCTGAGAGCAGGAACCTTCAAAGCAGCCTGTGTTTTGCTCTTTTTAAGGTCAGCTCCTTGGAAAGTGCCATGCTTGGGCAGGCCACCATCTGAGGAGCAAAGTGACAGGCACACATGTCCCCAGCATCCCCGTGCCAGGGCGACAGGTCTCGCTGCTGTGATGGGACACAGCAGTGTGGTGACACGAGGGCTGGGGGAGCTTCACCCCTCTTGGGAGGTCCTGGGCAGTGGAGCCACCATGCTCTGGAGTGGACCTGGGCACAGCCAGCGCAGTGCTCCTGCAAGTCACACCAGACCAGTGCCATCACCAAGTTTGATCTGGGAGGGCGAGCGCTGCAGAGCTGCATCTGGCTGCGTCTGCCACCACACTCACACTTGGCCTGCACCCAGGACCCAGATGACGTAACCCAGAGGCACAGGGTTACTAGGGATTGTATGTATTTTAAAACTCCTCTGTGTATCAAAGATCTTGGAATTGTGCCCAAAGAGCTAAGGAAAATCTTTCCCCTTTTCTTCTCCTCAAATTTGGAGTCCCATCTCCGATGTCACTGCAATCCTAATTCCTCTCCTGGCTCCAGGGGAGGGTGACACAGTCCTTCAGCAAGGTATACACAGTGGGACTCTGCCTTGCATAGTGCCTGGGGGAGGATGTTTGAAATGCCACAGAGTCCTTGAAGGCTCTCAGTCTTGTCACCCAGCTCTGCAGTGTTTACCTCCATCCCAGCCTGGCGTGGTGAGACTGGATATGCCCAGCTGAGGTCAGCTCAGGGCTCATGGAAGGGCAGAGCCGCTGTCTCCCATCTGCCTTGGGATGACCTTGGCCCCATCTTGCAGCACCCGACCAGCACTGGCAGAGCCTGGCTCACCCAGCACCCCACCACAGCAGGACTCCTCTCCCTGCCCCTGTGCTGGGCTGCTGGAGGGTGCCCTGCCAGCACAAGCAGGTGCTTGGCAGCACCCGGAGCAAACATGGCCATTAACACTGCCCATCCATGACTGCCAGCACGTGGAGGTGGCTTGTGCTCGTGTTTTTAGGAGCTGGCTGCACGAGGCACAGCCCCGTGCGGAGGGGCTCACTCCTGGTCATGCACAAGGCAGCACGACTGCAAGGTGGTCTGGATTTGTGCCTGTGGGAGAGGGGCAGCAGGAGGAGAACCAGTCAGGATGAGACCAGGACTCTGCTGGCCTTATTCATCTGAGACCTGCAGGCACTGCAGCCCCATGTCCACCAGCTCATCTCCTGTCAGGCACTGGATGCACAGTGGTGGGCTGGAAATTTTCTCCATGATGGCCCTAATGTGGCTATGCACTGCAGTGCTGCCTCTCCAGGCCCGTGCATGTGGGTTATTCCCTCAGCCCAAGGGAATAGCCACAAACCCCAAACATCCCCAGGTGTGTAGAAAATGGAGCCTGGCGATTTGCAGCCAAGCTCCAGTCCCTCTCTCCAGATCCCCACCTGCATGCCTGGCTGGCTGTAGCTGTGGTCCCACATCTTACACTGTTCTGGTGTGGGAGCTGTGCTCCTTCTCCAACCAGGGCTGTGGCTGTAACATATCCAGCCATGCTGCTGGTATTGCCCCCAAGCAGAGTTGCTGGCCTGACTGGATATAACCCCAGGATAAGCTAATTTTACTCTGGCTGGTGGTGTATTTTTCAGGTCATTGGGGTGGGCAGGGCTCGGTGTCCTGGGGACATGCCGCATGCAGGGAGGTGCACACACCGGCGTCTGCACAGACACTGGGACTCGGGGGAGGCACCCTGGCTGTGGTCACAGGGGATCTGTTCCCATCGTCTCAGCACAAAACCAGACTGTGGATTAAGCGGAGACTTTAGTGTTCCCTTCCTCCCAATATAGCGAAACCTACACAGGACAGGACATTTATAGCTGCCCTCCCTTATTGGGAGCTCTCTTGGGTTTCACTCCGGGGTGACACCTGGGAGTGAGCTCTGGTGCTGCTGGAGGCAGCTGACAGGATGTTGCAGAGTCCTCCTGCCCTGCTCAGCCCCAGGGTGTCTGCAGGCTGGGGCTGGCATTGGGCAAGGTGGGGGCACAGTGGTGGTGCCAGGCACCTGCAGCACCCACTTCATGCCCCTCAGAGCCATCCCATTTCTCTGTGAGTATCAGGCAGGGGAGGTCTCTTGGTCTGGCATCACACCACTGTGGTGTCATCCGTGCCATGAGACTCCAAAGACTGCCTGGTGTTACCATGGTCCTTTCCACATCCACGGGAGCTCAACAAGAAAGAAGATCCCTCCTTTGGAGAGACGCCGTGTGGAAATTGGTGACCTTGCTCCAGGCTCTCCATCAGCTCCCTGGTTCCCTCATCTCCTTTTTTCATACCTGGCTTTACAATCTTGTTCCACAAAGGAGATAAAGTGTTTCTCAACAGGGCCCTGAGAGCAAGAGTCTCTCCAGGGAGAGACTGAGCCAAAGAACCAAATGGGCAGGAGGATCCCAGTGGGGCAGGAATCCTCCCAGCATCATGGAGCAGGGAAGCATGTAGGGAAAGCTGCAGGCAGCTAGTCCCTGTCCCCATGGAGAGCCAGGCAAGGCTGAGCTCGGGGCTGCAGGAGCAGTGAGGTCCCTGCTGAGCCCAGGGCAGCTGCAGAGTGCAGGTCCCCTCCTGGGTGCCTCTAACCTCTGGGACAGGGAGCTCAGACACTGATGTGGGAGCTGGGCTTTCTCCTGGCTGGCATGTCATAGTCTGAAGGCACAAGAAGAGTCAAGGTGGCCCAGCACAAGGACAATCATCAGCCCAACTGGAACAGATCCTCCAAGGCTGAGGATACCACTGAGTGCTGGATAAACCCGTCCTTGTCCCAGGGATCCTACTCCAGCACGAACAACTTAGATTGTCGAAAATTCACCCATTAGGAAAGGGAAAGTAGAGAAAAACTGGTGCTGGTGACCTGGTCAGGGCAGCTGAGCACAGTGTGGCCATCCCAAGGCTGCTCCTGCCAGCTGTGGGGAGACCTGCCTCTCCACATCAGGACAAAACTGAACTGTAGGACAGAGAACTCCTCAGCAGAGGGTGATGGGTTCACTTTTCCCCACTTTACTCAGACCTTCTGGGATGAGGATGCTAATGGTGAGGCCATTATGGTGAGTTTGGATGGGAGCATAGGCTTCCAGAGGAAAGCCTGAGGGAGCAGCCTTGTCTCCACACCAGAACTGGGCTCTGTAATGCTGTCACTGTGTCAGCATGTCACCATGTCAGCATGTCACCATGTTAGTATGATGTGTCCAGCAGCAGTGACCCCTGCGGACACCGGCTCCTAGGGAAGGTGTGGTGTGACTCCGTATCATAAGGTACAAGGACCAAAGGGAAGGAGCATGTCTGCATGGCACCAGCAAAGTGCAGAAGAACTGGTCCACCTGGGACACAACACCTTGACCAATCTCCATCAAGCCGTGGCTGAACAATCAAGGCTGGGCAGCCACAGAAGAATGATTTTCTACTGTGTAATTTTCCCATCTCCTGAAATGGAAGACCCAGGTTTCATTTTATTTGATTATGATTGCCTTGGCTTGAATTTGAGTGTAGGAAGTTGCTGCCTCTGTCCTAGGGAGTGATTTAAAATAAAATTGGTACAGATATATGGGACTATGAGCAGATGAAGATGAGGATGAAGTTCTCTATGGTCAGCACTATCTTGTGCCACAGCCCAGACAGGCTCACAGTTCAGGGTGGGCACCCCTGGGGCTCAGACAAATGTGTACTGAACTGTGGGATGCCTGGGCAGGTGATTTAGTGTTTGTTCTTTTATTCAGCTTCAACCCAGCCTCTTTTTCTGCTCTTGCCATAGAGGGCTGAGCCTCCCCAGCCTGGGTGGATCCCACGGCTCAGCACCGCTCTGCAGCAGGACCAGCTGCCAAGACCTCATCTTGCACAAGACAAATGTGTGGCAGGAGTCAAAAGAACCAGAAATGCTCTCGTGTGGGAGGTGGCAGCTTCCAGGATGACTGGTTGAACCCAACCCAGACACACATGGGGCCCCAGCAGCACCACAGCATGACCTACCCTGACCCAGTGGGCTGCAGCACCTTCAGGTGCCAGGCTTGGACTTCTACTGGCCTGGGATTAGCCTAGGCAGGATTCAACCTTGACCTCAGAGACCCTGAATGCTGATTCAAATGCTCATCCTACTTTTGGGACACATAGTCTTGAGGGCAACTTGGGAACACACCTGAATAAAGCACCACTGACTGGGCAGAACACTGGGCACCTCATGGCACCTGTCTGGAGGGGGTCACTTCAACCCAGGAGCAGGCAGAAGAGCCAGAAGCGTGTGATCCAGACCCTGGAAAGTCCAACTGCCCTGATTTATAGAAACTACAGGGCCATGTCGTAACTGAAGCCCCTCAGGAGTGTCAGAGTCTCGGGGGATTCCATAGCGCCAAGGCTCCCAAGGGCTCCAGGGTCCTTGTCCAGCCTGCCTGGAGTTAGGAGGACCACAGGAAGAGCAAGCCTTGAGCTGGGGTCTGTTCCTTGCCTCCACACCATGATGTGCCCTCTGGGACACCATCCCCAGTGCACATTCACTCTATGGAGCTCAACACTTTCCTCTGTGGAGAACAAATGCCCATGGAGAACACCCTCCTCATGGAGAGGACAGCACCCATGAGGAGCACATCTCACCCCTGTGGAGTACACACCACTCCTACGGAGAGCACTCCACCACTATGGAGCACATCCTACTCCTATGGAGCACATCCCCTCACTACGGCTTATGGCATGAGCTCTTTTGGGGTGAGGCTGGGGGACCCTGAAGGTAACAGCTGCTGCTGGGATCCAGGGAGGTGGGGAATGATGAGCCTCGGGGGATGAAAAGGCTGCAGGAAAGACCAGCTGTTCCCTCGCAGTGGAGGTGCGCAGGGCAGGCTCCTTCTCTTGGCATGGTGTGGAGGGTGGAAGCTGAGTATCAGTCACACTGGAGTGGACCCATCAGGAGCTAAGGATGAGATGCTCTGTGGCTGGTGGCTGTTAATGGGGCAGCACCTGCGTCCCCCACTCCCTTCTGCAGTGCAGGCAGGGAGAGTGCAAACCTTTGCCTGTTCTCCTTGTCTGTGACAGCTGCCTGCTCCCTCTGCCAAGCTCTGGCAGAGGTGCTGAGGGGGTGGCAGTGGCAGGGGGTGACAGACTGCTGCCATATCCAGTTCCACGCCATCCTCACGCCTCACAGGCAGTGACCCCGGCTGCTGCACCCCAGCCAGCAAGGTTACTCCATGCTGAGACACACACCCCAAAATTGCCTTGGGTCAAATTACTGGGCTCATCTCACCAGCTGCTATTTCCTTCTGTCCCCAAGCCAAGCGAGGAGCTTGTGAAAAACAAGGAGGTGTCAGTCCAGGGTGCCCTGAGTCAGAGCGCCGCCGGGCTGGGATCACGGGGCTGCTCGTGGAGGGGGTTCAGCAGCATCCTCAGCCAGGAGGGACACCCCGCCCCGGCTGGGCGCCACTGCGAAAGGCAGCCAAACTCTCCCCTGATCACTCCCCCAAATATCTGTTACCCTGGGCAGCCTTCCCGACCGGACACCGCTGCCTGGCCCGAAGCCGTTTTGCAGCCCTGTTTTTCAAAGTTGTTTTGGTGTCTCCTGGCAGAAAGCTTCCGATGACCCAAATTCTAAATATAGAAGCAAGTCCATTTCTTATGCGACAAATGCAAAACCTCTGTCCCATGTTTATCTTGGGAAAATAGGTCTTTTTGTCAGAGAAATGCAAATATAACACCCAGATTTCTTTCCAGTGAGGTCACCTCCTGGCTGTGGTCATTCCCAGAGTGCAGTCATAGTATTTGTTCTAGGTAAACTCCTCCATGCTCCTTCACTGCTGGCAAGTCACACTCAGAGCCTCGGGCAAATCCCAGGTTCTTCATGGACCATCCCCATCTCAGGTGCTGGGCAGTTCCTCTGGGATCAAAGTGCATCGTGCTAGGATCAAAGTGCATCGAGCCTGCTGCTCTTTCCCAGGGCACAGCAGCTGGGGAGCTAGGCCTCTGTCTCTTCCCCTCAGCCCCGGGTGCTAAGTGGGCTCTGGGTATCTCTGGGTGGCACAAAGAGGCTTTATGGGGCTGGAGGGAAGTGGTTGCCCCATAGATATGATCATCACCCATCTGCTCTGCACCTTGCTCACATTACTGTCACTCGTCCAGGCCCTGCAGCACAGAGCAGCTCCTGCCCACTGCAGAGCACATCCCTGTCCCCAGGTGTCCCCAGGGGAGGAACTGTCCCCAGGTTTGAAATAACCACAGGTTCCCTGAGTGCCTCACAGCCCTTCTCCAGTGTGGGCCGGGGCGGTGAGCAGAGGTCTCTGTGCCCACCAGGGGCTGGGAGCAATGCAAAGCCCTGTGCTGGGAGCAGTGGGGTGCTAGGAGCAATGGGGTGCTGGGAGCAGTGGGGTGCTGGGAGCCATGGGGTGCTGGGAGCAGTGGGGTGCTAGGAGCAATGGGGTGCTGGGAGCAGTGGGGTCCCGGCCACCTGGCAGTAAGTGACCAAAGTTGGTAACAGCCCCCATTTACCACTCACCTGAGCCACATTGCATCCACACAGCCCTGTCTGCTGCAGGGGCTGAACTGAACCCTTTACCTGGGTGTGTGTCTGGCCAGACACAGCATCATCTCCCTGCCAGCATCCCTTTGATGCCAGCAGAGAGGAGAAGGGAGGGAGACACTGCTGTGAAGTCCTGTGGACCTGGGATGGAGACCACCTGAACCAGCGAGATCTTGGGCATTTCTGGGAGGGGCAAGGCAGTGGGGAGAAGCTATGCTGAGCCTGCGTCTCATGGACCTTACTCTGGCCACCAAACCCCAGCAAGACCACTGAGCTTTCTCGGGGACTGGTAGTCTTTCCTAGTTTAACTGAAGTGCACACCTCCTGTCCTCACTGCCACCACTGAAGGGGCCAGAGGGATGCCCAAGGAAATCAGTGAGGATTTTTAATGATGTGAAGTAGCGTAAGTTGTGTTTTCTTGACCTACGACACAGAAAAACAACTTCAGGCAGAAGATCTCAGGCAAATCTATCCCAAGGGACAAGCAGCATGAAAACAGCCACCTGAGGTGTGACACGTGTGGACACCAGAGGTGTGGGTGATTGGTGGCACCTTCCAGTCTGCTTCACTGGGGCTGGGTGTGTATCTAGGCACATCCCTGGGCCCTGGAGTGGGTGCCCAAGGGCTCACAGGGAGGTGGGAGAGGCTGGGACAGGGTGGCCTGGCGAAGGAGAATGAGCAGCTTCAGCTCATTCAGAACGACACTCAGCTGGCCAGAGCATAGTGCTAACAACTCCAAGGTGTGGGCTTTATCCCTGTATGGGCCTTTCACTTCAGAGTTGGACTCGATGATCCTTGTGGGTTCCTTCCAGCTCAGCATATTCTGTGATTCATTTCCCTGTTTTCTGCTGTTTGGCACACAGCCTGTTTTGAAGGACCGTCTCTGTGCACTGCACATGTATTTCTTCATTAACTGCTCTTCCCAGCCTCAGCTAACGAGCACCCAGCTCACAGTGTGGCAGCAAGCCCTGTGGCTCACTCAGACTGTGGCCTGCAGGCACCTGTGAGCTGCAAGGACTGAGCCAGCTGCCCAGGACATAGCCCCAGGACATGGCTGGGAAATGCTTCTTCAGGTGCTCAGCAGTTACCTGGTGACTTCAGCATCACCAGGAGGAACAGCTGGGGCAGAGCTCCCTGGGCTTGGGAAAAACTCATATCAGGGATGCCAGGAGCAGCATCTGCTTGGGATGCAGCAAGGTCACCTTAGGGACCTGCAGGGAAACCAGAGCAGGCAGCTTGGGCTGGAGAAATGCCCTGGGACCTACTTCTCAGTCAATGCCAAATGCTGGGAGCATGTTCTTGGAGGACTTTGCAAAGATCCAAACATACTGTTATCTTCTGATCTCTCTTTTA
This sequence comes from Origma solitaria, assembly GCA_013397895.1. Classification (NCBI taxonomy): domain Eukaryota; kingdom Metazoa; phylum Chordata; class Aves; order Passeriformes; family Acanthizidae; genus Origma; species Origma solitaria. The sequence goes on along the minus strand of VZRL01000947.1, from coordinate 305,292 downwards.
TTTTAGAAGCTTTGAGTAGCTGGACCCAGCATTTTTTTTGTTTTAAATAAAGGACAAGTAAATGGGGGTTGGAATAGATGATCTTTAAGGGCTCTTGCAACTCAAACCATTCTATAATGAGCACCCTGCCTGCTTTGCATGCCATTTGTTGGGTGAAATGAAGCACGTGCATAACACACTGGCCCTGCACCTTGCCAGAGGCTCTCAGCGCTGCTCCCAAAACCTCCTGGGTGAAGCAGAAACCAACATGATCACCTTCCTATTTTCAGCAGTCACCCAAATTCACAGAGTGCCTCTGGTTACGCGCCTGAGCAGGAGAGCCTGAGGCACCTGCTGGGGTGGACTCATGCTGTGACACACCAAGCTCCAGCTCACTCCCCGTGACCTGTGGGCAGGTGAGGTGCAGTCAGCTGCCTGCTTGTCCTCTCCAGGCACAGCCACCTCGGGCCTTGCAGCTCAATTCAGAGTGACTTTCCCAGCGACCTGAGAGCTGGGGCCATCCAGGAGTCAAAGCCAGGTCATGCCCTGTGTCCTGCATCCTACTCCAGCATGCCACCAAGAAGGTGTCTTGGTTTCCTTTCCCTTACTCAGAGTCAGCAGACACTGCTGGCCCTGGGGACCGAGGGGGGTTCTCTCCAGGCTCTCCTTGCTATCCCCATGCACACACAGAAGACACAGTGATGTGGACCCCAGATCAGCACTGCAGGGTTGTAGGCACACGAGGGCTGGGCCACCACAGCTTCCTGCCCGCTGTATCCTGTGCCAGCAAATTTAAAGTAATCTCCCACTGTCACACAGCACATCTGTCACCCACCGCTGGAACCCCCGACCACAACCCCCAGTTAGACACAGCAGGGCCCAGCAGCCACTGCTGATGGCCCCAGGCTGGTGAGAAGCTCCTTCCTCTGCTTCACCACATGTGCAGCAGCTTCCCCAGCAATAAATCATGTGGCTACATGCTGTCCTGGGAGGGGGCTGCCACCCCGTTTTGGCTGTAAAAGACCAGGGCAGGGTGCAGCAGAGACTGAAGCATTTCCCATCCCAGTGGGAAGGGAGAGAGGGTAATCCCATTTAAACCAGCCCTTTAGGGCATATGCCAGCACAAATGGGGCAATTTACCCTGGGACATATTTCACCCTAACAAAATTAATTCTGTTGCATTTATTTATATCCCCTCCTCTATGGCAGCAGGATTAAAGGCTAATTTCTGCACTCCTGCTGCAGCCACCAGGAGCCATGTTGTAATCACTCCATGCAAAACCAGGACTAGTAAAAGCAACAAAATGAACCCTCATGGGCAGCAGGAGCTCTTGGCTTCAGGCAGGGACCAGGCTGAGGGTCAAGCGTGGTTACGCTGTAACTTCTGGATGTCTTCTGCAGATCCTCCCCTGCTTTGCCCAGCAGTGCTGGGCACCTCCAGCTCCTTGAGCATTAACTGAAACTGCTCTGCCCAGCTCAAAATGCCCTCTATGAGGAAATGACTGGATTTTCTGCTTTGGGCTGTTTCAAGCTTCACCGGTTTCTGCTCCCCTCCTGGCAAAGTGGGGTAGGAGCTCTGCAGGGTGGCAGCTCTCCTCCCAAAATGGTTTACACTCTTCTGCAAGATCCCTCAATTACAGAAGACTAAATGTTATTTAATTTGTGACCTCGAGTTTAATAAGACACAATTAAATTCTGCCTCTTGTGAATTTGCGATGGGGAATTCTCACCTGTGATGCCAGATGAGTCCTAACTGTTCCATGTGTGACTCAGACACGCAAACTGCTCCATTAATGACTGTTTTAATAAATGTTCTATCTTTACACAGACAATTTCCTGCCATGTGACAATCTTGGCACTGTGTCAAACCAAACCTTGGTCCCATGGTCAGCCCATACTGAGGATGAAGGCAAACCTGGTGATGCCAAGCATCCTGAGGGGCTGTGACACTCCTGGGATGTTCCTGGTGTCAGCCTGCACGAACCCTCCGAGCCCCTCTTGTCTCGCAGGTGGGTAATGGTTGGGTGCCACAACCAGGCGTTTCAGCCCCAGCCCCTCATTCGTGTCCCACCGAAGTTTCTCTTTGGATGAGGCCTCCGCAGCGCAGCAGTGAGAGGCGAGTGGGTGTCTGGGAAGCCTCGAGCCTCTGTCCCTTCCCTTCCGCAGGGGCCAGCACATCCCCCACACCCTTCCTGTCCCCCCCCCACCGCGTCCTCGGGACACTGCGGGCGGAACTGAGCTCTATCGCTTTTTTATTTTGTCTAACGGCATCAGCTCCTATTTTCCGTCCATCTCCCTTCTGCCGCTCCCGCTGCGTCTCGGTGACGGAGCTCCCTTATCCCCCCGGCAACCCCCAGGGTCCCAACCCTTCCCCTCTGCCCCACCACTCCGGGGGTCCCCAGCCCCTCGCCGCCACCTTCCCGGGGCTCGGAGGAGCCCGGGCCGCGCCGGCCGCGCCCACCGCGTCCCCGCCAGACGCCGCTCCCCGCCCGGGACCCCTGGCCCCGCCCCGGGGCGGG
>VZRL01000947.1:290150-302578 GCA_013397895.1 Origma solitaria | reverse complement strand
GGACCCCCCGGCTGCGGCCCCCCCGCGCCTGTTGTTTGTTTCTTCATCACCGGATTAAGACTGGCGGTCGCTCCCCACTCCCATTGGTTGCGCTGTGGTGACGTCGCCTCATTTGCATATGACATTGAGACGTCACGGCGCTTCCCCCCCTTGTCCCGCGGTGACCCCGCCAGCCCGGGGGGGATGGCGAGGCTGGGACGTGCGACTTGCCCGCGGTGATCACGCGTAGGTGGCCCCCGTGTCCCTCCGCGCCAGTCGCTGCTGTGGCTTTGCTCAGCAGGAAACGTGGATGTGTCTCCCCCGTGATGTTGAGACGCTCTTCGGGTGCAAAACGTGGCTTTTTGGAAAAAGAATGTGAATATATAAATATATGTAAACATCTGAAATATGCCACAGAATCACAGAATGAGTCGGGTTGGGAGTGACCTTAAAAATCATCTCATTCCACCCCCCTGTCATGGGCAGGGACACCTTCCTATACTATGTATCATGTATACTATATGAAATATGGCATATGTAATATGCTATATGAAATAAATTTGTGTAAAGAATGTAAATAGATGTAGATCTGTAACACAGAAAACTATTATCTATTTAACTGATTTCCAGCAAATCCATGGTGCTTTGGAATCCCTCTGTCTTTAGATCTCAATTGTCTTTGTAAATGCTACCAGTTTTAATGAGATTCAGAGTGTGCTTGGATATTTGTATTGAGTTTAATTGTGCTGTCTAGGAAGGGGCTGTGCATGGCAAGGGGAGGGTGCTGGCAGTGCCAGGTTGAGGTCTGTCCCCTGGGGTAGCTCCACCACATCCCAGGATGCTGAACCCAGGAGTCCCTCAGGTACCACACTCTGCAGCTCCTTTTGTTATTGCTGCTCTAAGGGCACCTGCTTTGGAACAGCTCAAAAAAGTTTGAAGTCCTAAAAGGGCAACTTTCCTCTGGATTTCATGTCTCTCACCTCAGCTTGGCTGAGCCTGACAGGCCCTGGGAACTAATCCTGCTCCCATCCGGGGGGACCTATCGTGGAAAAGCCTGGATCTTGTGGAGTGTAGAAATGTGTTAAAAAGGGCATTATTGCTCTTGTAATTCTTTTATGCATATACATATACACATCTGTGTAGGGGAGCTACAGCCCTGCTCAGAGCACCTGAGCAAGGGGACTGGCAACCTGGGATCCCAAAATACTGGATTGAACTGTCTCCCTTGCGCCCAGCAACACCCAGTGCTGAAGTGGCACTGGCGAGGGCTGAGCTGGGCAGGTGCCAAATGCTGTTGCTTGTTTGGTCAAGGTTTTGCTGTGGTAGGAAATCATCCCAGAAACCCTCCCAGAAACAGGTGTTGGGCTCTGGTACAGGACTGTGCTGGACCTCCTTCCCCACCAGGCCTTATCTACAGAGTGCCAAGAACTATTTTGTTTTGCTCTAAAATAAATCTTTCCTTTCCTTTTATATTTCCTCCCTGCCCCTGCAAAAAAAACCCAAAACCAAAAACAAAACAAAAAATGAAACAAAAACAAAACAAAAAAACAAAACAAACAAAACCCCTGAACAACAAACCCACCACACAAAAAATACAAAAGCTGTCTGCTGTCACTGTCACTGTTGGGAACCCATTGCATCAAACTGCTGCTTATCTGGCTGAACACAAAAGGAAAAATATAAAAATTTTCCCCAGATAATAAAATGGTAACACCTGCTCATAGCAAGACTGGAACACCCTGTGACATGAGCTTGTATCTAAGGGGTTTTTAATGCTGGCTGCACCGTGAGCCCTCCTTTGGCAACGGGGGGGCCTTGAGTGGGCTTGGGAGAGCTGGTGTCAGCTCGGGGCTCCTGCGGTGTCAAAGTCCAGTGTGCCAGGTACTGTTCAGCCTCTGTGATTCAGGGACAGTGTAACGTTGGGTGCTGCTCCCCTCCTGGTGTGCAACTCCTTGGGATGTCTCACTCCTTGGGATGCTTCACCCAGTGCATCCTAGAGAGGAAAGTTCTAAAATTTCATAGCACAGCTCATGGCAAATCTAAAATTTCCTGGATCCTGCCAGCTACTGGCAGATTTTCCAGGACTGTGTGTGATGATATCAAACAGCACAAGGTCGCATTTGTCCTTGGGGTAAGGACCTTCCTGCAGCAGTGACACAAGAGCTGGTGTGGATGCAGAGATCAGCTCCAGGAAAAACATTTCCCCCTCATTCTGCAGGGTCTCCCTCTTTCAGGTGGGATCTGGAGGAGCACATGAGAACTCCAGTCCCTGCTGAGACCCTGGACTGGCTGAGGAAAGCCCTTCCAGGTCCTGGCTTGGTCTGCCATTAATAAGAGTTGTCTCATGATGAAGAGTTTTTTTGGGATTTTTCAAACTGCTCTCTGCCTTCCCGCCTCTACTCCCCTGATCTGCCACAGAAGAGGCTCTGGCTGTGAATCAGCCTCTGTTTTGCTGGAATCAGCCTGTCTGTGCTGGCAGCAGCCTCGGGGTGCAGCTCTGCCCCTGTGCCCAGGGCTCCCCCCAGGGAAACCCATCAACGAGCCTCCTGGCAGAGCAGCAGGATCGGCTGGAGCTGCAGCACAGGTGTTGTGGGACCAAATGTGTTAATCCAGCCCTACCAAACTGTCCTGAGCAGGTCCCTGCCGGCTCTGGTCCCTCTCCTGGTGGGGATGGATAGAGAACAGCACAGGGATGATTCACTGGTCATTTTTGGGGTGATGAGCAGAGCTCCCCTGAGCTGCCCAGCTGCCAGATCCCCTTCTCCTGTGTTTTGTGTTTCTGTGCCAGGCTTAGGATTTTCATACATTCAGCGCAGTGAGCTTGTGAAACACTTGTCTAATTAAGGTAAAATGAGTTGAAAATCCCATTTCCCATGTGGGTTGGAGGAAGGCACCTGATTTGTACCTCCACTGCCTGCCAGGATGACTGCACAGGGTATTCTTAGCTCTGCTGAGGAAGGACCGCTCCTGCTGCCTGTCAGCAGCATCCCTCCTGCCGCCAAGTATTTATGGAAAGTTTCAGGGAGCCTGTTGCCATTTCCAAGGGGAGTTGCTGTTGTTCTTGCAGACTGTGACTTTTGGGAGCTGCCAGTCCTGCGACGCTGCAGCTCCTGCCCTGGCAAGCTCCTGGCGCATCCTGGGGGTTTGCTGCCGATCCTGTTCCCTATTCTTAGCTCCTGGAGTTATTTGCAGCCACGGTGACTCAGAAAACTAATTATTGTGTTGAGGTTTCTGAAGGGGAAAAAATAACTTAGTGCATTGTGGTTTCCTTACTTCCACTTTAACTTTTAATATTCAATACCTTCTGGCTTGTTGTAAAAGGCTGTTGGACTTTCTGGAAGGATTCTGATGAACATAATTCATTTAGAAACTCATCTGTCCCCAGGTGAGTGTCCCTGGTGGGCTGTCCCCTTGTGTTGGCAGTGCCTGGAATGGGGTTGACATGCTGAGTAAGGGGGTTTGTGGAAGCCTGGGAAGGATGGCAGCCGTCCTGTGGTGGTGGCCCCAGCTCTGTCAGGGAACAGGGCTTCATTGGGTGGTTCTGGGGCAGCTCACCCCACGGATGTGGTGCACAGGCAGTCCCCTTGTGTCCTGAGGGGGGACATCTGGGACACACCTGCCCCACAGATGTGGGGCACCTGCCGATACAGGAAAGCTGGGGCAGAGAAGTCCCTTCCTGGTCCAAACTGGTTCCATGGGCACCACCTCTGCCTGGTGACAATCCCCTGTCAGGGACACATCTGGGTCCCTCCTGTGCTGCTGTTCCCATGAGGCTGCTGGCCCTCTTCCCCTGGCGTAAATGGGGCAAATGTTTGCCACAGGGAAAACAGAGGCTTTCCAAATACCTGGATAAACTTCAGAGCTTGATCTGCTGCCCCAGCCAGAGAAGTGCTTGGTGGAACCTGCAGGGACTGAGGTGGCACGTGGCCATCTCACTGTTTGGGTAGGAGCCAGCCAAGGGTCCTTTGCCTTGTAAAGGGCTGAGCAGATCACCCAGAGACCTCCATGATGAGCTGATGGAGGAGGCTGGCAGCTGCCAGGGAGGGTCTGGAGCAGCTCAGGGCCAGGAGCTGCTCCCTTCTAGGGGGGCTGGGAGATTGCAGACTCACAGGTTGGTTGGGGTTGGAAGGGACATTACAGATCATCTCATCTCATGGGCAGGGACACCTTCCGCTATCCCACATTGCTCCAAGCCCCATCCAACCTGGCCTTGGACACTTCCAGGGATGGCGCAGCCACAGCTTCTCTGGGCACCCTGTGCCACGGCCTCCCCACCCTCACTGGGAAGAATTTCTCCCCAATATCCCATCTAACTCTGCCCTTTCTCAGTGGGAAGCCATTCCTTCTTAGCCTGGCATTCCAGGCCCTTGTCCCAAGTCCCTCTCCAGCTCTCCTGGAGCTCTTTAGGCACTGGAAGGGGCTCTGAGGTCTCCTGGACCCTTCCTTTCTCCAGACTGAACACCCCCAGCTCTCCCAGCCTGTCCAGAGCTAAGGGGCTCCAGCCCTTGGAGCATCCCTGTGGCCTCTCTGGACTCACTGCAGCAGCTCCATGTCCTTGCCGTGCTGGACCCCAGGGCTGGAGGCAGCTCTGCAGGTGGGGTCTCACCTGAGTGGGGCAGAGGGGCAGAATCTCCCCCTCACCTCTGCCCAGGCTGAGGGCTCCGCCCAGCCCAGGGTTGGTTTCTGGGCTGTCAGTGCCCGTGGCCGGGTCACACCAATTTGCCACCCCCAGCACCCCCAAGTCCTTCTCCCAGGGCTGCTCTCAACCCACCCAGCCCCCAGCCTGGGGCTGGGGCTGCCCTGACCCAGGTGCAGGACCTTGCACTTGGCCTGGTTGAACTTCATGAGGTTCACATGAACCGACTCCTCCAGGCTGCCCTGGACCCTCTGGATGCCCCGTCCCTTTCCTCTGCTGAACTGACTGCTCCACACAGCTCAGTGTCATCCTGCTGAGAGTTTTGGAGGTCAGAGCCTCATCCCACTTCTTTAACCTGACTTTTTCAGAGCAGACAGGATAAATTGAGGGGGAGGATTAATGCTTGTTTTAGCCCTTGCTTGCATTTTGGCCTCACTTCTGCCTTCACCCTGCAGGTTTGATCCTGAAGGCTTTGCCAGGAGCCTCTTGCATCTCCCTGGGCACCACCATGGAGCTGATCCTACCTCTGTAGCCCACCCATGGCCCACAGTACAGCACGGACCCCCTTGCACCAGGGAGGGGGTCAGGGCCACCCCACACTCTCTAGCTCGGAGCGGGTGATAGCTGGTGACTTACTTGAATTCTTTAGGGAATGATCCTTTAATATGATCCATTTCAAGTTTTGCTCTTAGGGGTGCTTTTAAATCTCTCCCATTTCCCCCAGTGTTCTGTGAGCCCCTGTGCCTTAGGAAGTTAAATTTGGGAGCGGAGACAATTGAAAATAATAGTGTTTCTTGTGTCTTCAGAAAAGACAATTTACCTCTGGGTTAACTGGGGGTGGGCACCTGGGGAGTCCAAACAACTCAGCTCCCACTGCCTGCACCCTGTGTTTTTCTGGGTGCTAGTCACTAAGCAGGTGACTGCTCTAAGTTGTTCCTGGGGGAACAGCTTTTCTGCTGTCCTGTGAAAGCTGTTGTCATGTCTTAACAGAAGAAAACGAAAAGGTTTTGACCATGTCATTGGTCATTTGACTTTGAGCTTGCTGGAGGATGAGCCCCTTGCTGGGGGCTCCCAAAGCCAAGCCTGCAGAGCAAGGGAAGCCCTCACTGCAGCAAAACATTCCAGGCTGGCTTTGCTGAGACAACAGGGAAAATCCCTGCCTGGCTCAGCCCCTGGCCTGTGGGAGCTGCTTGGGTGCATTTCTGGGTGACCTTTCCCTGGCAGCCAGACTGGGGCCACTGCCCTGTGTGCCAGCTCTTGTCTCCAGCTCTGCTGTTGGGTGACATCCATGTCTAGGCAGGGAGAAAGACTGACAATTGCATGAGGCAGGTCAAGGGTATTGACAGTGTCGTCCCAGCGTGGTGGGCTTGGGGCACAGTACAGGGGACCCTGCTGTCCCCAGCCCCAGTGTGTCACCCTGAGGCCACACCAGGTGACACTGGGGTCAGCTTTGGCCCAGCACTTCTGCCAGCCTGGAAATGCTCCAGCTCAGTAAGAACATGAACCCACTCTTGGCCTTGCACTGAGCCAGGCCCCTGGTGGCTTCGGGGGACTGGAGCCTCCTGTGACCCCCCCATGGCTGCCATGAGCTGCCCCACTCCCTCCTGCCTGAGCCCCTGGGAAGGAGCAAACAGTGGGAGACTCTGGAACATCACCAGCAGGGACCTGCGAGCTGTGGGGCTTCTGCCACAATTAGGTATTTAATAAACTTCTTAAATAAATAATATTAATGTCATACTAAAAGCTATTTACTGACTAGCGGAGTGCTCAGGCAGGTGCCAGGTTTCCAGGCAGAGCTGGGGGGATGAAGCCAGGGCTCTGTGCCACAGCCCTCAAGGCTGGCCAGGGTGGCCTTTGCCAGCCTGGCCCGTGGGGGATGGGTGCACATGGACATCCCATGGGAGGGAAATCCCACTGTGCTCAGTGTGGAGCACACCGGAGTCCATTCAAAGCCCAGCTGCGCATCAGCCCCCCTTCGTGTTGTTTCCCTAACTGAAGTTATTATGCTTTAATGGTCCAGGTAAAGGGGGTGTCTGGCTGATTTAATCAGGAGCACTGGAGGGTAACAGAATGGTCGAGGCCTTGCTGTGGTCGTGGTGGTTGTGGGGTCAGAAAACAACTCTGTCATGTCTCAGTGCCCAAACCCTCCCTGCTCAATGCCTCCAGGGGAAGCCAGGGACCCTCTCAGAACACAGAGCAGGGAGTCCTCCCTGACCTCTGATGTATCCTGGTGAGAGTCTCCACGAGCATCATCCAAGCCATCCCAGAGTGAGTGGGAAGCTGGGCTGGACCCCTGAGCACTGAGATCTGGAGTGGGGCATGACTGTCGCTCACAGTCTGCCCTTGTGTCTCTGGGGCAACTGAAGTCACCAGAGGCGTGAGACCTGATCAAGGGGACAGGTAGTGTCACACTGCTGCCCTGCCCACACCAGGGAGAGAGAGCTGGGTATTGCAGGGCTGCTTCATGCTCCATCACTCCCTTCTGCATCTGGGGGTGGCAGAGGTCAGAGCTCCTGAGGTCCAGGGGATCCTATCCAGGGGGAAGGCTCCCTTCTCATTTTCTGCCTTGTAGAGCAGATACTGCTCCTCCCGAGACACCTGAGACACTGCAAAAGGCATTGCCATCCCACTGGGATGAATAAAAGAGTGCTTGAGCCCCAGAACTGCCGTTCCCAGGACAGCTACCTTCTCAGAATGCTTGGACTGGGGAAGCCACTTCACTGGGAGGCAGGTCTGAGCTAGAGCTTCAGCTGCTGGAGGACAGAGATGTGTATGGACACATGGTGCCTCCTGTACCCTTCCTGTTCCATGCTGCCCAGAGCAGATGGGGTTTCCCCGGGGTGGAGGATCACTCACAAGCTCCATGGCCCCTTGGTTGACAGGGCCATGAACTGGGGTTTGCCATGAACTGGGAATTTACCCTTTAAATGCACCCACATCAGTGTGCCAATCACGCCAGCACCCAGCTGTCCCTTCTCACTGCACTGAGCTCCTGGTGGCATTTTATGGCCTTTTAATGCCCTTTTGATGTCTCTGGCCCAAAAGGCACACAAATAACACTCTGCACCTTTTGGCTGCCATTCCTGTGCCTCGCCAGGAGCTTGACAGTCATTGACGAAATTAATGAATGTTGACCTCTGCCCATGCTGGGGGGAGTCTGCTGGGGTAAAACAGTGATGAGCTGAACAGAGATGAAGCAGAGACCCACCCAGGGCTGAGATGAGAGACTGGATGTGAACAACAGTGTGTGCTGGCAGCCCAGGGAGCCAACAGCATCCTGGGCTCATCCCCCAGGGTGGGCAGCAGATGGGGGAGGATTCTGCCCTTCTGCTCACTCAGGTGAGATCCCACCTGCAGAGCTGCCTCCATCCCTGGGGTCCAACATCAGAAGGATGTGGAGCTGCTGGAGTGAGTCCAGAGGAGACCATGGAGATGCGCCAAGGGCTGGAGCCCCTCTGCTCTGAGCCAGGCTGGGAGAGCTGGGGGTGTTCAGTCTGGAGGGGAGGAGACGCTGGGGAGACCTCAGAACACCTTCCAGTGCCTAAAGGGGCTCCAGGAGAGCTGGAGAGGGACTTGGGACAAGGGCCTGGAATGCGACGTTAAGGAGGAATGGTTTCCCACTGAGAGAGGGCAGGGTTTATTGGAATATTGGGAAGGAATTCTTCCCTGTGGGGATGGTAAGGCCCTGGCACAGGTGCTCAGAGAAGCTGTGGCTGCCCCTGGATCCCTGGAAGTTTCCAAGGCCAGGTTGGACAGAGCTTGGAGTAACTTGGGATAGTGGAAGGTGTCCCTGCCCATGGCAGTGGTGGAATGAGATGGGCTTTAAGGTCCCTTCCAACCCAGACCAGTCTGGAATTCTGTGACAATGCTGTCCTCGCCCTGCTGCTGTGAGGGACTCCACATGTTTGCCTGACTTAGGGACAGTGTCTGGCTCTGTCCCTGCGAGCTCTGGGGCATGGATCTCCTGGGACACCTGCCCATGAGGATGGGGACACAATGCAGGGCTTGATGCAGGTGCAGCTGCAGAGCACAGGTGCCCAGCCCTTCACTGCTGCTTTCAGACACGACACCTGATGCCATCAGTTGGGACTGCCCATGGCACAGATCAGTGCCAGAGCCACCTTTTTGCTGTCACCTTGAGCCCATCCGAGCCCCTGGGATGCAGGAGGGCCACACTGACAGCCTGTTTTAATGTGCTATTCCTTTTTCTCTCCCTTTTACAGGCCTTTGCACTGAAGCCAAGTGAAGAACCTCACAATTGCACTACGCACCACTTAGCTCTGATTTCTCTGGCAGCCAAACATCTCTGTCACCGAGACCTCAAGGGCTGTTTTTGTCCTGCCCATCTCTCCTGTGTCCGTGCCTGGAAGCTGGTGCCCAGCAGTAGCTCTAGCTCCCTGTCCATCCTGCTGGACCTCTCCCTACCATGTTTCAGCGTCTCACCAGCCTCTTCTTCAGTGACAGCAACACGCCAGAGGGCCTGGAGGAGCCCAAACCCTTTGTCGAGGAAGAGGAGGAGGAGGATGGCTGGCTCATAATTGATCTTGCAGGTGAGGAAAGCAGCAGAACTGGCTTTCCACAGCCTCTGCTGCACCTTGTCTCTCCAGAGCTGGGTAAACCCCTTGAGATGTCAGCAGATGAGCTTACACCACATGGGATCAGCTCTGCCCTTCACTTTTCCTCCCCTGGTCCCCTTGCCCTGCCCATGGTGCCCAGCCCCATGATTACTGCAGCAGAACCTGTCTTGCTCCTCCTTTTTCCGTTTCCTCTCCCAGTGATGGTTCTCAACTTTCTGCAATGTGGAAGCAGCATCTCCAGCTGGGGTTGCTGCTGCCCAGTGACATCTGGGTGCGTCCATGCCAGGAGGGGACCCGGGCAAGGCAGCAGCCAGGGAGATCACCCGGAGTTTTGCTGTGATCCTGCCCACCAGGGGTCAGTGGGGTCAGGGACCCAGCTCTGGCAGGCTCTGGCACTGCTGTGCCACCACTATGGCCTCTGCTGAGCTGTGCCACGGGCAGCACTTTTCCAGGAAGTCAGGCTCAGCTGCTCCCTGCCCTGCCCCTGCTGAAAGCAAACCAGGAGCCTGTTCCCCTGGGAGAGCCCAGTCCCAAGGCACCGGTGGGGCGTTGGCATTGTCCCCATGTGAGGGCAGGTGGCAGTGGTGCCCACCTGTCCCAGCTGGGGATGTGCCACCAGTGATCTGGCCATGTGTGGGTCACTTGAGGGGAGTAAATCTCAGCTCTATAGGCGTTATCTTCCCAAATTATTCCCAGTGACCCTGCCAAGCAGAAGGGATGTTTGGCACCAGGTCCCTGTCCCTCGAGAGCATACAGGGCTCACCATTCCCAGAGCCATCCAGAGCCCTGTTTGACAGCAACCAGGCAGATTTAATTCCTCCTGTGCATATCTTCTCCAGTTTTGTTCAGACCTTGGGGATTCTGTTGTAGATTGATGCCTCAGCCAATTGCAGTGATGTTTTTATGACCCTTTCCTTGCAAATCCAGCAGCAATCGGAGACAAACCCTCCTGCCTGTGCAGGAGCTCCCCATGGCTGTGCTCTGCTTCGGCAGCCCTGGGTAGTTGTGATGGCCCAGCCTAGGGGACCACAGATGTATCCTGCAGGTTTAGGAGGAGGTTTTTGTCCTCCCTCTTGTAGGCAGCAGGTCTCTGAGCAGATGTTCCCTGCCTGTTCCCTGTGCTTGTTTTTGTGATTCGGGTTGTTCATTAGGGTTTCTTCTCATATGCAGTGACCTGGAAAGGGGACCAGAGCAGGGACAAGCCTGGGATGGGGGGACAGGCCCTGCCCCACGCCTGGTAGGAGCAATGGGGAGAGCTGCTGGAGGTGATGGGTGATGTGGGCATGGGCAGCTGTGGAGGATTCCCTGTCCTCTGGGCGTTCAGGTGGCTGTCCGGGGGGGTCACAACAGTGCCATGGCAGAGGGCTGTTACAAGGAGGTCCCTGGAGCAGCAGGCATGCAGCCGCCACGTGTTGGGGCCAGCTGGCAGCAGCTGCAGCAGGCCTAAAAGCATGCCAGGAGGAGCCAGGAGCTTCCCCAGCCAGAGAAATGCTGGGCTGTGCCATGATCCCTGGGTCGAGACTGCAGCTGGCTCAGAGAGGACGGGGGCTTGTCACAGGTCACAAAACAGTCCCATGTTTTTCTGATGAAGTGCCTCGGCTCTAGATGCAGCGCTGGCTTCCAGCAGTGTCTGCCTGTGAGTGCAACCCCACTGCTAGTTCAGCTGCAGTCTGTTCCCACAGCAATCCCTGAGCAGTGGGGGACTGGACTCTTTCAGCTCTGTTTCTGGGGCTTCAGTTATGCCAAGCACTCTAAGAAGCAAACCTGGAGACCCCAGCCCCATCCTTCCCCTTGCAACCGTGGTGGCCCACAGCAGCTCCCACCCTGACTCTCTCCCAGCAGCAGAGTGACAGCCTAGGGAGCCTCTGGATTCAGCCCCTGTCAGCCTGGGTCATTGCCCCTTGTGTTGCAAAATGCACCCAAATTACACAGACCTTCCTGGAATGTTTCAGATGCCACTCTCACCCCCTTGCTCAGCCTGGCTCTGCTCAGCATCCAGGGAGGGAACAAAGAGCATTTCCCAGGATGTGGTGACATCACTGAGGTGCTTGAGGATCCCAAAATATTGCTTGTGACACTAAAATCCACCTTGGCAAAGGATGGGGACAGGGTAGCCCCCTGGTCCCCATGCCCACAGACCCCTGTTGTGGGAGTGCTGCATGACTGGGCACACTCCAGCCAGGCTCAGTGGCTGTCTCCAGGCTGACAAACAATCTCCAGCCCGGCATGTCAACAACTATTAATAGATTGATATCCTCTGACCTGGAGAAAGATGTTCTTGTATTTGCAAGGCCAACTGTGGCCTGTCCTGATCCCCGGGCTGGGGCATCAGCTGCAGGAGGAGCTGGGGATGCACCGAGCCAGGAATATCTGGCTCCATGCTCTGTGTTTCTCCATGCAAGAACAGATTCATCTGTGCTTCCTCCTGCTCCCTCACCCAGCTGCAGGGTCATGTGTCCATACAGATGCTGCACTGCCTCCCCCCTCAGCAACACCAGTTCCCTCAAACCCCCCGATGAGTCTGGGAATGGGTGTGGGCCTCCCAACAGTAGGTGCAGGGTCCCTTCCCTTTACACCACCAGAAATTCCAAGCACACGCAGCTCAGAAAAGCAGCGGCCCAAGTGCTGTGGCCAGGTAGAAATGAGGAGGGGAAGGCATGGAAGGCTGGTGGGGAGTCAGCTTCTGGATCAGCCACTCAAAATTTGGCCTCTAACAGGCTGAAGTTGAAGGCACAGTGAAAACCTTTGCTGAAGAATTTATTCCCATGATTTCTTCCAGAGAAAAGGTGTGGACTGTTTTTCTGCTCTGTGTGTGCTTGGTTTCCATGTTTGCGGAGTGCTGGGTGGTGTTTGTGAGCGCGGGCGTGTCGGCATTCCTCCGGCACGGCTCGGCACGGCCCGGCTCAGGTGCCATCACAGCGGGGAAAGCAGCGTTCCTCACTGGCTCAACTTCTCTCCTTTTGAGAAGGCAAAAAACCATCGCTGCAGTAACCCCTGCTGGTCCCCCCACTTTTTGGTTGGCGGTGTCTAAGCAGACCCGTTTTCACGCCAAGCCGGGTCCCCGAGCGGGGGGTTCAGGCCGGGGCGTGGCGGTGCGGTGGCGGTGGGTGTCTCTGCACTAACGATGCCCCTTTCTCTCCCCCTCCCTCCCCACTGTACATGGTATGTGTGTGTGTCCCCGCTGCGCCCCGCATGGCTCTGCACCCCGCCCCAGGCAGCCGTGCCCGCCCCGGCCC